>OY821517.1:197129156-197283350 GCA_963682025.1 Cordilura impudica | reverse complement strand
AGTTTTTTCCTTCTTATGCAGCTAGAATTAGAAAACCATTAACAACCGTAAGTAAGATTTGGAACCAAATAGGCTTTCGCAAGTAGTATTCTTAAAATTGAAAATTAAAAACTAAAAATTAAAAATTAAAAATTAAAAATTAAAAATTAAAAATTAAAAAATTAAATTAAAAATTAGAAATTAAAAATTTCAAATTTAAAATTAAAAATTAAAAATTAAAAATTAAAAATTCAAAATTAAAAATTAAAAATTAAAAATTAAAAATTAAAAATTAAAAATTAAAAATTAAAAATTAAAAACTAAAAATTAAAAATTAAAAATTAAAAATTAAAAATTAAAAATTAAAAATTAAAAATTAAAAATTAAAAATTAAAAATTAAAAATTAAAAATTAAAAATTAAAAATTAAAAATTAAAAATTAAAAATTAAAAATTAAAAATTAAAAATTAAAAATTAAAAATTAAAAATTAAAAATTAAAAAATTAAAAATTAAAAATTAAAAATTAAAAATTAAAAATTAAAAATTAAAAATTAAAAATTAAAAATTAAAAATTAAAAATTAAAAATTAAAAATTAAAAATTAAAAATTAAAAATTAAAAATTAAAAACAAAAATTAAAAATTAAAAATTAAAAATAAAAAACTAAAAAATTAAAAATAAAAAATTAAAAATTAAAAATTAAAAATTAAAAATTAAAAATTAAAAATTAAAAATTAAAAATTAAAAATTAAAAATTAAAAATTAAAAATTAAAAATTAAAAATTAAAAATTAAAAATTAAAAATTAAAAATTAAAAATTAAAAATTAAAAATTAAAAATTAAAAATTAAAAATTAAAAATTAAAAATTAAAAATTAAAAATTAAAAATTAAAAATTAAAAATTAAAAATTAAAAATTAAAAATTAAAAATTAAAAATTAAAAATTAAAAATTAAAAATTAAAAGCTAAAAATTAAAAATTAAAAATTAAAAATTAAAAATTAAAAATTAAAAATTAAAAATTAAAAATTTAAATTTAAAAATTAAAAATTAAAAATTAAAAATTAAAAATTAAAAATTAAAAATTAAAAACTAAAAACTAAAAATTAAAAATTAAAAATTAAAATTTAAAAATTAAAAATTAAAAATTAAAAATTAAAAATTAAAAATTAAAAATTAAAAATTAAAAATTAAAAATTAAAAATTAAAAATTATAAATTAAAAATTAAAAATTAAAAATTAAAAATTAAAAATTAAAAATTAAAAATTAAAAATTAAAAATTAAAAATTAAAAATTAAAAATTAAAAATTAAAAATTAAAAATTAAAAATTAAAAATTAAAAATTAAAAATTAAAAATTAAAAATTAAAAATTAAAAATTAAAAATTAAAAATTAAAAATTAAAAATTAAAAATTAAAAATTAAAAATTAAAAATTAAAAATTAAAAATTAAAAATTAAAAATTAAAAATTAAAAATTAAAAATTAAAAATTAAAATTAAAATTAAAAATTAAAAATTAAAAATTAAAAATTAAAAATTAAAAATTAAAAATTAAAAATTAAAAATTAAAAATTAAAAATTAAAAATTAAAAATTAAAAATTAAAAATTAAAAATTAAAAATTAAAAATTAAAAATTAAAAATTAAAAATTAAAAATTAAAAATTAAAAATTAAAATTAAAAATTAAAAATTAAAAATTAAAAATTAAAAATTAAAAATTAAAAATTAAAAATTAAAAATTAAAAATTAAAAATTAAAATTAAAAATTAAAAATTAAAAATTAAAAAAAATTAAAAATTAAAAATTAAAAATTAAAAATTAAAAATTAAAAATTAAAAATTAAAATTAAAAATTAAAAATTAAAAATTAAAAATTAAAAATTAAAAATTAAAAATTAAAAATTAAAAATTAAAAATTAAAAATTAAAAATTAAAAATTAAAAATTAAAAATTAAAAATTAAAAATTAAAAATTAAAAATTAAAAATTAAAAATTAAAAATTAAAAAAAAATTAAAAATTAAAAATTAAAATTAAAAATTAAAAATTAAAAATTAAAAATTAAAAATTAAAAATTAAAAATTAAAAATTAAAAATTAAAAATTAAAAATTAAAAATTAAAAATTAAAAATTAAAAATTAAAAATTAAAAATTAAAAATTAAAAATTAAAAATTAAAAATTAAAAATTAAAAATTAAAAATTAAAAATTAAAAATTAAAAATTAAAAATTAAAAATTAAAAATAAAACATTAAAAATTAAAAATTAAAAATTAAAAATTAAAAATCAAAAATTAAATATTAAAAATTAAAAATTAAAAATTAAAAATTAAAAATTGAAAATTAAAAATTAAAAACTAAAATTAAAACTTAAAACTTAAAAATTAAAAATTTAAAATTTAAAAATTAAAAATTAAAAATAAAAAATTAAAAATTAAAAATTAAGAATTAAAAATTAAAAATTAAAAATTAAAAATTAAAAATTAAAAATTAAAAATTAAAAATTAAAAATTAAAAATTAAAAATTAAAAATTAAAAATTAAAAATTAAAAATTAAAAATTAAAAATTAAAAATTAAAAATTAAAAATTAAAAATTAAAAATTAAAAATTAAAAATTAAAAATTAAAAATTAAAAATTAAAAATTAAAAATTAAAAATTAAAAATTAAAAATTAAAAATTAAAAATTAAAAATTAAAAATTAAAAATTAAAAATTAAAAATTAAAAATTAAAAATTAAAAATTAAAAATTAAAAATTAAAAATTAAAAATTAAAAATTAAAAATTAAAAATTAAAAATTAAAAATTAAAAATTAAAAATTAAAAATTAAAAATTAAAAATTAAAAATTAAAAATTAAAAATTAAAAATTAAAAATTAAAAATTAAAAATTAAAAATTAAAGATTAAAAATTAAAAATTAAAAATTAAAAATTAAAAATTAAAAATTAAAAATTAAAAATTAAAAATTAAAAATTAAAAATTAAAAATTAAAAATTAAAAATTAAAAATTAAAAATTAAAAATTAAAAATTAAAAATTAAAAATTAAAAATTAAAAATTAAAAATTAAAAATTAAAAATTAAAAATTAAAAATTAAAAATTAAAAATTAAAAATTAAAAATTAAAAATTAAAAATTAAAAATTAAAAATTAAAAATTAAAAATTAAAAATTAAAAATTAAAAATTAAAAATTAAAAATTAAAAATTAAAAATTAAAAATTAAAAATTAAAAATTAAAAATTAAAAATTAAAAATTAAAAATTAAAAATTAAAAATTAAAAATTAAAAATTAAAAATTAAAAATTAAAAATTAAAAATTAAAAATTAAAAATTAAAAATTAAAAATTAAAAATTAAAAATTAAAAATT
The DNA here is from genome assembly GCA_963682025.1 of Cordilura impudica. Classification (NCBI taxonomy): domain Eukaryota; kingdom Metazoa; phylum Arthropoda; class Insecta; order Diptera; family Scathophagidae; genus Cordilura; species Cordilura impudica. The sequence continues at coordinate 197,280,009 of OY821517.1, read as the reverse complement.
AAAAATTAAAAATTAAAAATTAAAAATTAAAAATTAAAAATTAAAAATTAAAAATTAAAAATTAAAAATTAAAAATTAAAAATTAAAAATTAAAAATTAAAAATTAAAAATTAAAAATTAAAAATTAAAAATTAAAAATTAAAAATTAAAAATTAAAAATTAAAAATTAAAAATTAAAAATTAAAAATTAAAAATTAAAAATTAAAAATTAAAAATTAAAAATTAAAAATTAAAAATTAAAAATTAAAAATTAAAAATTAAAAATTAAAAATTAAAAATTAAAAATTAAAAATTAAAAATTAAAAATTAAAAATTAAAAATTAAAAATTAAAAATTAAAAATTAAAAATTAAAAATTAAAAATTAAAAATTAAAAATTAAAAATTAAAAATTAAAAATTAAAAATTAAAAATTAAAAATTAAAAATTAAAAATTAAAAATTAAAAATTAAAAATTAAAAATTAAAAATTAAAAATTAAAAATTAAAAATTAAAAATTAAAAATTAAAAATTAAAAATTAAAAATTAAAAATTAAAAATTAAAAATTAAAAATTAAAAATTAAAAATTAAAAATTAAAAATTAAAAATTAAAAATTAAAAATTAAAATTAGAATTAAAAATTAAAAATTAAAAATTAAAAATTAAAAATTAAAAATTAAAAATTAAAAATTAAAAATTAAAAATTAAAAATTAAAAATTAAAAATTAAAAATTAAAAATTAAAAATTAAAAATTAAAAATTAAAAATTAAAAATTAAAAATTAAAAATTAAAAATTAAAAATTAAAAATTAAAAATTAAAAATTAAAAATTAAAAATTAAAAATTAAAAATTAAAAATTAAAAATTAAAAATTAAAAATTAAAAATTAAAAATTAAAAATTAAAAATTAAAAATTAAAAATTAAAAATTAAAAATTAAAAATTAAAAATTAAAAATTAAAAATTAAAAATTAAAAATTAAAAATTAAAAATTAAAAACTAAAAACTAAAAATTAAAAATTAAGAATTAAAAATTAAAAATTAAAAATTAAAAATTAAAAATTAAAAATTAAAAATTAAAAATTAAAAATTAAAAATTAAAAATTAAAAATTAAAAATTAAAAATTAAAAATTAAAAATTAAAAATTAAAAATTAAAAATTAAAAATTAAAAATTAAAAATTAAAAATTAAAAATTAAAAATTAAAAATTAAAAATTAAAAATTAAAAATTAAAAATTAAAAATTAAAAATTAAAAATTAAAAATTAAAAATTAAAAATTAAAAATTAAAAATTAAAAATTAAAAATTAAAAATTAAAAATTAAAAATTAAAAATTAAAAATTAAAAATTAAAAATTAAAAATTAAAAATTAAAAATTAAAAATTAAAAATTAAAAATTAAAAATTAAAAATTAAAAATTAAAAATTAAAAATTAAAAATTAAAAATTAAAAATTAAAAATTAAAAATTAAAAATTAAAAATTAAAAATTAAAAATTAAAAATTAAAAATTAAAAATTAAAAATTAAAAATTAAAAATTAAAAATTAAAAATTAAAAATTAAAAATTAAAAATTAAAAATTAAAAATTAAAAATTAAAAATTAAAAATTAAAAATTAAAAATTAAAAATTAAAAATTAAAAATTAAAAATTAAAAATTAAAAATTAAAAATTAAAAATTAAAAATTAAAAATTAAAAATTAAAAATTAAAAATTAAAAATTAAAAATTAAAAATTAAAAATTAAAAATTAAAAATTAAAAATTAAAAATTAAAAATTAAAAATTAAAAATTAAAAATTAAAAATTAAAAATTAAAAATTAAAAATTAAAAATTAAAAATTAAAAATTAAAAATTAAAAATTAAAAATTAAAAATTAAAAATTAAAAATTAAAAATTAGACATTAAAAATTAAAAATTAAAAATTAAAATTAAAATTAAAAATTAAAAATTAAAAATTAAAATTAAAAATTAACAATTAAAAATTAAAAATTAAAAATTAAAAATAAAAATTAAAAATTAAAAATTAAAAATTAAAAATTAAAAATTAAAAATTAAAAATTAAAAATTAAAAATTAGAAATTAAAAATTAAAAATAAAAAATTAAAAATTAAAAATTAAAAATTAAAAATTAAATATAAAAAATTAAAAATTAAAAATTTAAAATTAAAAATTAAAAATTAAAAATTAAAAATTAAAAATTAAAAATTAAAAATTAAAAATTAAAAATTAAAAATTAAAAATTAAAAATTAAAAATTAAAAATTAAAAATTAAAAATTAAAAATTAAAAATTAAAAATTAAAAATTAAAAATTAAAAATTAAAAATTAAAAATTAAAAATTAAAAATTAAAAATTAAAAATTAAAAATTAAAAATTAAAAATTAAAAATTAAAAGTTAAAAATTAAAAATTTAAAATTAAAAATTAAAAATTAAAAATTAAAAATTAAAAATTAAAAATTAAAAATTAAAAATTAAAAATTAAAAATTAAAAATTAAAAATTAAAAATTAAAAATTAAAAATTAAAAATTAAAAATTAAAAATTAAAAATTAAAAATTAAAAATTAAAAATTAAAAATTAAAAATTAAAAATTAAAAATTAAAAATTAAAAATTAAAAATTAAAAATTAAAAATTAAAAATTAAAAATTAAAAATTAAAAATTAAAAATTAAAAATTAAAAATTAAAAATTAAAAATTAAAAATTAAAAATTAAAAATTAAAAATTAAAAATTAAAAATTAAAAATTAAAAATTAAAAATTAAAAATTAAAAATTAAAAATTAAAAATTAAAAATTAAAAATTAAAAATTAAAAATTAAAAATTAAAAATTAAAAATTAAAAATTAAAAATTAAAAATTAAAAATTAAAAATTAAAAATTAAAAACTAAAAATTAAAAATTAAAAACTAAAAATTAAAAATTAAAAATTAAAAATTAAAAATTAAAAATTAAAAATTAAAAATTAAAAATTAAAAATTAAAAATTAAAAATTAAAAATTAAAAATTAAAAATTAAAAATTAAAAATTAAAAATTAAAAATTAAAAATTAAAAATTAAAAATTAAAAATTAAAAACTAAAAATTAAAAATTAAAAATTAAAAATTAAAAATCAAAAATTAAATATTAAAAATTAAAAATTAAAAATTAAAAATTAAAAATTGAAAATTAAAAATTAAAAATTAAAAACTAAAATTAAAAATTAAAAATTAAAAATTAAAAATTAAAAATTAAAAATTAAAAATTAAAAATTAAAAGTTAAAAATTAAAAATTTAAAATTAAAAATTAAAAATTAAAAATTAAAAATTAAAAATTAAAAATTAAAAATTAAAAATTAAAAATTAAAAATTAAAAATTAAAAATTAAAAATTAAAAATTAAAAATTAAAAATTAAAAATTAAAAATTAAAAATTAAAAATTAAAAATTAAAAATTAAAAATTAAAAATTAAAAATTAAAAATTAAAAATTAAAAATTAAAAATTAAAAATTAAAAATTAAAAATTAAAAATTAAAAATTAAAAATTAAAAATTAAAAATTAAAAATTAAAAATTAAAAATTAAAAATTAAAAATTAAAAATTAAAAATTAAAAATTAAAAATTAAAAATTAAAAATTAAAAATTAAAAATTAAAAATTAAAAATTAAAAATTAAAAATTAAAAATTAAAAATTAAAAATTAAAAATTAAAAATTAAAAATTAAAAATTAAAAATTAAAAATTAAAAATTAAAAATTAAAAATTAAAAATTAAAAATTAAAAATTAAAAATTAAAAATTAAAAATTAAAAATTAAAAATTAAAAATTAAAAATTAAAAATTAAAAATTAAAAATTAAAAATTAAAAATTAAAAATCAAAAATTAAATATTAAAAATTAAAAATTAAAAATTAAAAATTAAAAATTAAAAATTAAAAATTAAAAATTGAAAATTAAAAATTAAAATTTAAAAACTAAAATAAAAATTAAAAATTAAAAATTAAAAATTAAAAATTAAAAATTAAAAATTAAATATTAAAAATTAAAAATTAAAAATTAAAAATTAAAAATTAAAAATTAAAAATTAAAAATTAAAAATTAAAAATTAAAAATTAAAAATTAAAAATTAAAAATTAAAAATTAAAAATTAAAAACTAAAAATTAAAAATTAAAAATTAAAAATCAAAAATTAAATATTAAAAATTAAAAATTAAAAATTAAAAATTAAAAATTAAAAATTAAAAATTGAAAATTAAAAATTAAAAATTAAAAACTAAAATTAAAAATTAAAAATTAAAAATTAAAAATTAAAAATTTAAAATTAAAAATTAAAAATTAAAAATTAAAAATTAAAAATTAAAAATTAAAAATTAAAAATTAAAAATTAAAAATTAAAAATTAAAAGTTAAAAATTAAAAATTAAAAATTAAAAATTAAAAATTAAAAATTAAAAATTAAAAATCAAAAATTAAAAATTAAAAATTAAAAATTAAAAATTAAAAATTAAAAATTAAAAATTAAAAATTAAAAATTAAAAATTAAAAATTAAAAATTAAAAATTAAAAATTAAAAATTAAAAATTAAAAATTAAAAATTAAAAATTAAAAATTAAAAATTAAAAATTAAAAATTAAAAATTAAAAATTAAAAATTAAAAATTAAAAATTAAAAATTAAAAATTAAAAATTAAAAATTAAAAATTAAAAATTAAAAATTAAAAATTAAAAATTAAAAATTAAAAATTAAAAATTAAAAATTAAAAATTAAAAATTAAAAATTAAAAATTAAAAATTAAAAATTAAAAATTAAAAATTAAAAATTAAAAATTAAAAATTAAAAATTAAAAATTAAAAATTAAAAATTAAAAATTAAAAATTAAAAATTAAAAATTAAAAATTAAAAATTAAAAATTAAAAATTAAAAATTAAAAATTAAAAATTAAAAATTAAAAATTAAAAATTAAAAATTAAAAATTAAAAATTAAAAATTAAAAATTAAAAATTAAAAATTAAAAATTAAAAATTAAAAATTAAAAATTAAAAATTAAAAATTAAAAATTAAAAATTAAAAATTAAAAATTAAAAATTAAAAACTAAAAATTAAAAATTAAAAATCAAAAATTAAATATTAAAAATTAAAAATTAAAAATTAAAAATTAAAAATTAAAAATTGAAAATTAAAAATTAAAAATTAAAAACTAAAATTAAAAATTAAAAATTTAAAATTAAAAATTAAAAATTAAAAATTAAAAATTAAAAATTAAAAATTAAAAATTAAAAATTAAAAATTAAAAATTAAAAATTAAAAATTAAAAATTAAAAATTAAAAATTAAAAATTAAAAATTAAAAATTAAAAATTAAAAATTAAAAATTAAAAATTAAAAATTAAAAATTAAAAATTAAAAATTAAAAATTAAAAATTAAAATTTAAAAATTAAAAATTAAAAATTAAAAATTAAAAGTTAAAAGTTAAAAATTAAAAATTAAAAATTAAAAATTAAAAATTAAAAATTAAAAATTAAAAATTAAAAATTAAAAATTAAAAATTAAAAATCAAAAATTAAAAATTAAAAATTAAAAATTAAAAATTAAAAATTAAAAATTAAAAATTAAAAATTAAAAATTAAAAATTAAAAATTAAAAATTAAAAATTAAAAATTAAAAATTAAAAATTAAAAATTAAAAATTAAAAATTAAAAATTAAAAATTAAAAATTAAAAATTAAAAATTAAAAATTAAAAATTAAAAATTAAAAATTAAAAATTAAAAATCAAAAATTAAATATTAAAAATTAAAAATTAAAAATTAAAAATTAAAAATTAAAAATTAAATATTAAAAATTAAAAATTAAAAATTAAAAATTAAAAATTAAAAATTAAAAATTAAAAATTAAAAATTAAAAATTAAAAATTAAAAAGTGAAAATTAAAAATTCAAAATTAAAAACTAAAATTAAAAATTAAAAATTAAAAATTAAAAATTTTAAATTAAAAATTAAAAATTAAAAATTAAAAATTAAAAATTAAAAATTAAAAATTAAAAATTAAAAATTAAAAATTAAAAATTAAAAATTAAAAATTAAAAATTAAAAATTAAAAATTAAAAATTAAAAATTAAAAATTAAAAATTAAAAATTAAAAATTAAAAATTAAAAATTAAAAATTAAAAATTAAAAATTAAAAATTAAAAATTAAAAATTAAAAATTAAAAATTAAAAATTAAAAATTAAAAATTAAAAATTAAAAATTAAAAAATAAAAATTAAAAATTAAAAATTAAAAATTAAAAGTTAAAAATTAAAAATAAAAAATTAAAAATTAAAAATTAAAAATTAAAAATTAAAAATTAAAAATTAAAAATTAAAAATTAAAAATTAAAAATTAAAAATTAAAAATTAAAATTTAAAAATTAAAATTAAAAATTAAAAATTAAAAATTAAAAATTAAAAATTAAAAATTAAAAATTAAAAATTAAAAATTAAAATTAAAAATTAAAAATTAAAAATTAAAAATTAAAAATTAAAAATTAAAAATTAAAAATTAAAAATTAAAAATTAAAAATTAAAAATTAAAAATTAAAAATTAAAAATTAAAAATTAAAAATTAAAAATTAAAAATTAAAAATTAAAAATTAAAAATTAAAAATTAAAAATTAAAAATTAAAAATTAAAAATTAAAAATTAAAAATTAAAAATTAAAAATTAAAAGTTATAAAATTAAAAATTAAAAATTAAAAATTAAAAATTAAAAATTAAAAATTAAAAATTAAAAATTAAAAATTAAAAATTAAAAATTAAAAATTAAAAATTAAAAATTAAAAATTAAAAATTAAAAATTAAAAATTAAAAATTAAAAATTAAAAATTAAAAATTAAAAATTAAAAATTAAAAATTAAAAATTAAAAATTAAAAATTAAAAATTAAAAATTAAAAATTAAAAATTAAAAATTAAATAAAAATTAAAAATTTAAAATTAAAATTAAAAATTAAAAATTAAAAATTAAAAATTAAAAATTAAAAATTAAAAAATTAAAAATAAAAAATTAAAAATTAAAATTAAAAATTAAAAATTAAAAATTAAAAATTAAAAACTAAAAATTAAAATTAAAAATTAAAAATTAAAATTAAAAATTAAAATTAAAAATTAAAATTAAAAATTAAAAATTAAAAATTAAAAATTAAAAATTAAAAAATTAAAATTAAAAATTAAAAATTAAAAATTAAAAATTAAAATTAAAATTAAAAATTAAAAATTAAAAATTAAAAATTAAAAATTAAAAATTAAAAATTAAAAATTAAAAATTAAAAATTAAAATTAAAAATTAAAAATTAAAAATTAAAAATTAAAAATTAAAAATTAAAAATTAAAAATTAAAAATAAAAATTAAAAATTAAAAATTAAAATTAAAAATTAAAAATTAAAAATTAAAAATTAAAAATTAAAAATTAAAAATTAAAACTTAAAAATTAAAAATTAAAAATTAAAAATTAAAAATTAAAAATTAAAAATTAAAAATTAAAAGTTAAAAATTAAAAATTAAAAATTAAAAATTAAAAATTAAAAATTAAAAATTAAAATTAAAAATTAAAAATTTTAAATTTGAAAATATGTTTAAAATTAAAAATTAAAAATTAAAAATTAAAATTAAAAATTAAAAATTAAAAATTAAAAATTAAAAATTAAAAATTAAAAATTAAAAATTAAAAATTAAAAATTAAAAATTAAAAATTAAAATTAAAATTAAAAATTAAAAATTAAAAATTAAAAATTAAAAATTAAAAATTAAAAATTAAAAATTAAAAATTAAAAATTAAAAATTAAAAATTAAAAATTAAAAATTAAAAATTAAAAATTAAAAATTAAAAATAAAAATTAAAAATTAAAAATTAAAAATTAAAAATTAAAAATTAAAAATTAAAAATTAAAAATTAAAAATTAAAAATTAAAATTAAAAATTAAAAATTAAAAATTAAAAATTAAAAATTAAAAATTAAAAATTAAAAATTAAAAATTAAAAATTAAAAATTAAAAATTAAAAATTAAAAATTAAAAATTAAAAATTAAAAATTAAAATTAAAAATTAAAAATTAAAAATTAAAAATTAAAAATTAAAAATTAAAAATTAAAAATTAAAAATTAAAATTAAAATAAAAATTAAAATTAAAAATTAAAAATTAAAAATTAAAATTAAAAATTAAAAATTAAAAATTAAAAATTAAAAATTAAAAATTAAAAATTAAAAATTAAAAATTAAAAATTAAAAATTAAAAATTAAAAATTAAAAATTAAAAATTAAAAATTAAAATTAAAAATTAAAATTAAAAATTAAAAATTAAAAATTAAAAATTAAAAATTAAAAATTAAAAATTAAAAATTAAAAATTAAAAATTAAAAATTAAAAATTAAAAATTAAAAATTAAAAATTAAAATTAAAAATTAAAAATTAAAAATTAAAAATTAAAAATTAAAAATTAAAAATTAAAAATTAAAAATTGAATATTAAAAATTAAAAATTAAAAATTAAATATTAGAAATTAAAAATTAAAATGTAAAAATTAAAAATTATGTATTAAAAATTAAAAATTAAAAATTTATAATTAAAAATTAAAAATAAAAAAATTAAATATTGAAAGTTAAAAATATAATATTAAAAATTAAAGTAAAAAATGAAAAACAAAAAATAAACAAATGAAAAATGACAAATGAAAAAAGAAAAATGAAAATTGAAAAATGAAAAATTTAATTTAAAAAATTTAAAATAAACAAGTTTAGAAACCCTATCTCTTAGGCCCAACTAACTGGACATTGAAAATAAGCAAAAACCAAATTTGAGTGGGATTTTTATTAATTTTTTTGGCTGCAGATATGAAAAAGTTCATATCGGATGCTATATCTATAAAGGGACTAGGTCCAAAAATGGACCGATCCTGATCATGTTTGGTAAAGTCTCTTGTATTTTGCAAAAATATGTACAAACAAAATTTGAGAAGAATCAGTGCAATATTTTTGTTTTTTAATAGATTTAGGTGAAGATCGGGAAGCAGCTCTATATGGGGTCAAAGAGATCATTTTTGGACTACTCATTAGTGGATGTAATAAACGCATACAAACCCAATTTGAGTAAGATCTATATGACAATTTGGATCTTATGGCAATTTATGTCGATTTCATATGGGTAATTTGTATGGGGCCTAGGTCTGAACATAAACCGATTCTCACCAATTTCAATAGCGTTCATCCCATGGCCGATAAAAGCTTATATACCATCAAAATATATTCATATTTGCGACCTGCAGTTTGATTACAAGGTTTACATGGACACACAGACGGACGGACGGACGGACGGACGGACATTGTTAAATCAACTGAGAAAGTGATTCTGATTCGATCGGTATAATTAAACATGGGTCTAGGTCAAATATTTTTGGTTGTTACAAACAGCAGCACAAAGTCATTATACCCAAACCACATAGTGGTATAGGGTATACAAATTAAAAATAAGGATTGGAATATCAGAAAAAAAATGAAAAATGAAAAATAAAAAATGAAAAATGAAAAATAAAAAATTAAAAATAAGATATGAAAAATTAAAAATAAAAAATTAAAAAGAAAAAATGAAAAATTAAAAATTAAAAACGAAAAATGAAAAATGAAAAATAAAAACGAAATATTTAATATGACTTTTTTTCTGTTTAGTATTTAAGTAGGGTTTAAAATATTTATGACCTAATTATAGACTAAACGAAACCATTTTCTTTTGAGATTATAAAAATATCAACGCAAATCCGATTTCAAATTAAATTTTAAATGTTCATGGTAATTGTGGCGGCAACAATATTGGATGGCTATTTTCTTTCAGATTTTATTATACGTATTTGAGCATAAGAAAAGACCACAAAGTTAGTCGAGCTTTCCATCAGAACACAATAATATTTGGTATTTTGCTTTATTTAACCAGTTTTGGTGGTCTGTCACGACTATAAAAAATTGAGCTGAGTACTGAGACCCCAATGAACAAATCCCCCTAAAAAAAATGCACTTACGCACCAAAAATTTTTACGGAATTGGGGTATTTGTTTTTTGGGGAATAAGCTCATTATTTTACCTAATTTTAAATATTTTGGTGTATCTGTTAATTATCAATTTGAAAGTTTGGGGACACAACAACAAAAATGCTTCTAAAATAAGTTGCGAAGCCGATGTAGTTTTTTTTTTCGTAGTTTATCTATTTTGTAAACATCAAAAACAAGTAACGGAATCGTTTGTAAATTAAAGGAATCAGAACTTTTAAAAAACGAAATTCTTCATACAATAAGTGTTCATCATTGAGCAGTGACGTCATCAAATTTATAGGAGTTTCAAAAATTAATAATTTTGAACCTCCTGAACGCGAAAGTATGGAGGCGACGTTTAAAATTATGCAGCAAGGTTGCTTTAGTATATGTGTGGCCTATTTGGATCAACAGGTAATTATTGCACATACATACGTAGATAAAAAATTGATCATAAGGCTTTTGCTGCCACACCCTTGCTGCCGCGCAGTTGTCGTCAAATTATTTTAATTGCCAAAATATATTTTTCTCAGATCATTCCATATTTTCCATTTTGATGGATAAGAGAACGTAAAATGCTATTATTGAAACCGTGCGCTTTTTACCGTGCAAACGTTGCAAGATATTTTATGTGGTTGTAAGATAAAGCACCGAAATGATGCTATTGAAAAGGAATACAGATTTTAAATGCGTTTATTGCAGGACAATTATAGAGAGTAGTATGTAAAATTTTCATTTAAATAAATATTTTACGAAAACTTATTAAATAACAAATATGTGAAAATTATGAAGAATGGATTTGGGGTGCAAGGTCATTTTTTTTTTTTTTTTTTTGAAAAATTGGGGCATTTGTTCATTTCTTTTGAGGACCTATTTTTAAAATTTGGGGTATTTGTTCATCGTGAACTTACGCCACAATTTTTTTTATTATTAAATAATAATAAAACCTCAACCCTCTTGTTTTTTTTCTTTCTTTTTAAAACAGAAAAAGAAATAAGAAAATGCTACGATTGGTAAAGAGTTTCCTCACGTTTTGACATTTAATTTCAAATACTACTGGGACTTAACTAAACAATTTCCTGCTAAAACAGTGCATGTCAAATCACACATACATAAACAATTCATATACCCTTTACAAATATTCCTATATAAATATAATATTCATACAGACAAATATTAAATACAAATTCTTACTGGTATACGAATTGTGAGTTTGTTTTTTGTACGTTCGGTTTTTTTTTTTTACTATGCCACAATATTAATGTGTTAGATAAAATGCAAAATTTATAATATTGCACAGTTTTATCCGATATAAAACGTAAACTTATGGGTTCGACTAGTACGTGCCACATTTCTAAAGAGTCTCTTGGCGGCGCTAAGATGCGAATATACGAGCATGTATTGTCGAGTTCTTTGCTACGATACGAGTAAATTCTAAACCTGCTAAACATACAATATACAAAACAGAAGGAGCACAAAGACCAAAATTATTTACAGCGATTGTTTGTTTGAGACTCCTCACCATCTTTAACCCCGGTGGGTGTTGAAGAAATTATCTAAAATGTATGGGTAAGTAGAAAGTACTTTAAATGCTCATTGTGAAAACCATCATAATATTCGTACTAGGTATTTCTGTAAGATTTTCATTTGCGGCAAGTTAAGCCGAAGATGCTTGGTGCTGCCATACCACAACACCAAACTAACGTAACTGTCAAAGACATCATAAATATAATTTTTTTATATGCTCTTCAGCGGAATAGTGTGACTGGATAAATGAATAGAGCGATATGTGCGTCGGAAACCACCCTAAATAAAGATTATTTGAAAATAAGTAAGGGCAGATTGGAATTTGCATGAGTGAGATATATCAAAAAATTGTAAAGATTGGCTAGGAAAGATATGTACTCAGATACGCATACAGTTTTGTATGTATGATGATGAGGTTTTCAAATTTAAGTAAACGGACCATTTAAAATAGTGTTCCCAATTGCTAAGAAAAACAATTGCGCCAAGAAAAGGAATTATTAATTGAGTCTTAGAAAGTTTTTTAATTACACTCTTTATACTCTCTGGCCGCGATTTAACTGGGCTGACCTATTGTGCCCAATTCTTCGCAGAATTTTACTATAAATTTTTTTATATAAGACTGACATAGAACCAGTTTTCTCACAATGCATTTGGCTATGATGAACAGCATTTAAAATTGCAAATTTATAAGGAATACTATCTAAGAGCTTAAGACTGATTACTGATATTCCATGGTATAGTAGAATCGAAAACATCAATACGGCCCTGGGGGACATTGGAGCTTAGAAAGAAGTAGCAGATTGCACACAGCCTGATTGGCCGACTTCATGCTGAGAGATATTTGGAAATATTTTAGCAATAATTAAGATTTGAACACAGATTGTAGTTTTTTGAATGAAAGATAAGGGAAAAGTTTAAAAAAAATACATTAACCGACATCGAAAGTGCAAATAACCTAAAATTAAGTCGGGGTAGGTGTTAAAATATACCGCTTATCACTAACTTCTACAGCGATCGTCAATAGTACCAGGTTTTCACCATTTCAATGTCATTTTCAATGTTAGTTGTTGTCAGTTGTATTAAAAGGGATAGTGATAGGTTGCTATTTGGCAACATTTGAAGTGTGCGAAGTAAGCCCCCCATTTTTACAAGGGTACAAGGTACCTTCCTTGGCACCCTCAGATCACTCTGAAACTTGGACATGTTATAGAGAGGATGTAAGTTAAGGGACTCGTATATTTGGGGTTGATTAAAATAGTGCTGAGGGTGTCATTCAGAATAAATTGTATGAAAGAAATTTTGGAATCTGTACGATAACGTTTGTGTTGCATAAAAATATTGATATCGTTTAATAACGTTGATATCACAGAAAAAATGTTTTTCGTTCTCATTTGTTTACGTTACGGTTTGTGACATATCTATTTTGGAACAATATTTAGAACAACTAGAACAACGTAGAACAACTGCCAAATTGTTTTTTTTTTTTTTCAAAAGTGGGGGGCAAAGCTTAACATTCGTTTTTTCGATTTACCGGTACAAATTACATTTTAGAAACTCATCGTTTTGGAACATTGTAGAACAATGCTAGAACTATGTAGAACAATCTTCAAAATATTTTATTTCCAAAAATGGGGGGCTAACTTCGCAATCGTCAACACTTGCCATCTAAATTGAAAATTCTAAAGTGGCAGTGTTAAAGATGTTCGACCTTGGAAGCAAACTACAGGTCTCAAATGTAAATATATTTTTTAATGAAGTTCAGTATAAACGCGTTAGCTTTTATCGATATTGAAACAGGTAAAAATTTCCTCTGAGATTGACTGAAATAATAAGTATGTGCTCCTGTTTGTAACTACAAAAAAAAACTTGACCCGGATCAATCTTTTATTATAATATTCAACAGAGTGTCACATTTTAAGTCGTTTTAGCGATACCAGTCAGTCCGTTTGTCTATCTGTCTGTCCGTCCGTTTAACTTGAACCACTAATTTATAATTAGATTCAGGTAATTTATTCTTCAGCCAATTATATGCTCAGAAATTAATTCAATATGAAAAATTTAAAAATTAATTTTTACCATTTCTTAAAAATAAAAATATCTATGAAGTCGATAAGTCTTGCGAAAAAGCTTAAATAGCGTTTAAAACTAAAAAAACCGCTAAATTATCACCTTTTGTTCCAAATGAATGAATAATCGAGTATGGCTGAATGTAATAAAAATGTACACTGGCGATAACATAAGTGTTTGGTATTGGTGTGGAAAAGAATTTTCAAAACATTAACAAAAGCCTGATATAATTTGCAAAACTTTTTTTATTTTCTAAGCCCTTGTACAATTTTAACAAGTAAGAAAATTATAGTCGGTCTAGACCGACTATACGATACCCTATACCATGCGTTTAGAAACCCTATCTCTTAGGCCCAACTAACTGGACATTGAAAATAAGCAAAAACCAAATTTGAGTGGGATTTTTATTAATTTTTTTGGCTGCAGATATGAAAAAGTTCATATCGGATGCTATATCTATAAAGGGACTAGGTCCAAAAATGGACCGATTCTGATCGTGTTTGGTAAAGTCTCTTGTATTTTGCAAAAATATGTACGAACAAAATTTGAGAAGAATCAGTGCAATATTTTTGTTTTTTAATAGATTTAGGTGAAGATCGGGAAGCAGCTCTATATGGGGTCAAAGAGATCATTTTTGGACTACTCATTAGTGGATGTAATAAACGCATACAAACCCAATTTGAGTAAGATCTATATGACAATTTGGATCTTATGGCAATTTATGTCGATTTCATATGGGTAATTTGTATGTCTAAACATAAACCGATTCTCACCAATTTCAATATCGTTCATCCCATGGCCGATAAAAGCTTATATACCATCAAAATATATTCATATTTGCGACCTTGCAGTTTGATTACAAGGTTTACATGGACACACAGACGGACGGACGGACGGACGGACATTGTTAAATCAACTCAGAAAGTGATTCTGATTCGATCGGTATAATTAAAGATGGGTCTAGGTCAAATATTTTTGGTTGTTACAAACAGCAGCACAAAGTCATTATACCCAAACCACATAGTGGTATAGGGTATAAAAACAAACAATCAAAAATGGCAATTCTGTGTTGAAAATTTTTTAATTTTTTTGGTTCTGTAAATGATCAATGGTTTCAGTTACATTTAAGTTTCTAAACCCTTACTTACTTTTTATCTTACTTACTTACTTTTTATATTTCAAAATCATTAAATGTCATATGTTCACAAATTCAATTGAAATAATCTAATCGTGGACAAAAACTGGAGACGTCCAAGAGAATCGAGTACAACAAAATCGCGCAATATATAAAACTGCAATGTATTTTCTGAAATTCTTTTCTTAAGTTTTATATTACAGATAGAGGGGGATTGGGGCCTCAAATACATTTTTGTATTCTGACTTTTAAGATGTAGATAAAAATTGTAATTATGCTTTTCGTGTAATTGAGACAAACAATTTTTAAAAGAATTTCGCGGATCAATCAAATAATAAAAAAAAATATTTATTAAGTTATACTATCTATAAAAATTGTCCTCTTTCCAATGACATAAAACTTGTTTCATAAAGCGCATTTTAAATTTTTGAATTTGAATATTCGCCCCAATGTGCGATGGTTTAAAGTGATGGGTTTTATAAATTGCCACACCTCAAAACAAACAAACAAATATATATAAAAAACAAAACTATTTGCTACAAGTGCGACAATTTGTTAACTCTTCAGTAAGGAGTACGATTTTAAATTGAAAAACGAAAGAAATATCGCACGTACACATACTTTAGCAAACTCAAAACTTATTTCTTGAAATCTGTTTTAATCTTAAAATTGAAACGTGACAATATTGAAAAATCATTTAAACCGTTTTCTATTAAAACTTATCTTTGATATTGTGAAAAGTAAATGAAAATCCTTATTTTAAACAGAGGTTTTGTTTTGTGAAATTTTGTATATACTCATCTTCAGTTTTCCACGAAATGAAAGTTTAAAGGAAAAGCAATTAACAAAGATGTTGGTATTTGAGTCTTTACGTGCATTCATTGGACGCTAACCATAAATTTGATGGTATGGAAATTAAATGTGAGTCTTTATTACAATTAAAGCTCCATCGTATTCTGTTGGCTGATGCCTTCAGGGTGTCTGGTGTTTATATGTTTTTGAATGGGAGTACCCAGTTCTATTTCTTTCACAGGAGATTCTAGGATAGTAAAACATGATTTGTATTGCATTTTTTTTGTACTTGTACTGAAAAGTAGAAAATAAATGATAAGTCTACGCGAATTATATACTAGTTTGAGTTCGTAGATTGTGTTTAAAAATGTCGCAAGGGTCGGTCGATAACTGTCCGTTCATTTGTCTGTTTGTTTGCATATTTTTTTTTAAATATTTGTTAAGATATGGTGTGTGCACTTAATGACTATTGTGCTGTCTGATGTCTTTGTTAAAATTACTTTGGGGATACAAATTCTAACGAATTTTTATTTTAATTTTAAAGAGAGTGAGAAAAAGCAATGTAATTTGTTGTATTTGAATTCTTAAGAAGAAAATTAATACAAAAAGTTGAATAAAAAATTCAAAATGAGTTTATTTAAATCAGGTTTTTATTATTTTACTTTCTTTAGTGCTGTGAAGGTATTTGGGGATTAAGGATTTAAGTTTGGCGCAAAAGTTTGCTTAAGTAAATCTGTTTACACTTAACACATGTAATGGTAAAACGAATTCAAGAGCTTACAGGTAAATCAAAAAGGAACTATTATTGGGAGCAGAATTTCGGTAAATTGATTGCAAATGCACACAATGTACTGCATTCTAGCCAACATTCTCTTTTTAGAATATATTACTCCTAACAGGACAATATGATTGAAATCAATTTAAAGTCGACATTAAAAAATTTTAAACATTTTTTAATTAAAAATTGATTCTTACGGACTTATTTAGTAACATTACTAAAATTTACAAGTTTTTACAAAAGCAAATTAAGGGCATTTTTTCAAATAGTAAATTGGTTTAGATTCTAAATGGAAGTAAATGTTGAATGCTATTTTAAAATACTGCTAATTTGTTCGATTGAATTATATTAATATGGACAATTATTAGGTTTAAATCTCTGTATCGGCAAAAAACGTTTAATTACCCAATTTTTTGTTTAGTGTTAAAATTACACAAAATCTAAAATTTTTATTTCATATAAAATACTTAATTTTTGAATTTTTATTTTATAAAATAACTTGACCCATTCAGTAATTTTTTACTTAAAGATTTCATATTTTATCTAGAAACTAATAAGTTTATTGTTCGAATAGTTTAGAATTTAGCTAAGCAAAAATATTATTTTTGCACGAATGAAAATGTGAAAATAGTGTTACTTGCATATCTTTACTTAAATTATATAATAAAAAGATTGAACTTTGTCAAGAGCTTTTATAAAGTTTCGGTATCGATTTTGGGTTTGGTCCAAAAATTCAAGCTGTAGCGTTAAATCTTGCCAACTGCATATACTATTGTGTCAGCTATAATTTAGCAATATAAAAGCCGAGATTCGGTTAATAACTTCACAGCAATTCAGTTTTCAATAAAATCGGTAGCATCTGTTTTGAGAAATTTCAGTTGTTCGACTAGTGTGTGCAATACTGTTTTGCACTAAAGCTTAGTTATTAATTTACATTAAAAGTTTATTTAATAATTTTTTAAAATATGTATTTAAAAATTATTTTATTTTCGTTTAAAGTTTTTCCCCTATTAAAAACACTGTGCAACAGAAAAAAAAAATACCTAAGATTAGATTCGTTTTTCTGGTAGCTTTTGTCAGGTACAACAAGAATCTGTCCTTTAAATTTGCAAAGCACCTCCAAAACTTTGAGTTACGAATAAAAAACCGATTTTTCGGCCATTTTTTCAATTTGTAAGCGGATTTAAAAAGAAAAAAATGTGTAATTTTGAAGATATGAACATTATATTTAAGTGATATTGAGACATCTGTGCGTATTCCTCCAGCAAACTCACTTTTTTAATTCTTTATTTTTCAAAATTCATTATTTTTATTTTTTTTTTGTTTGGTTTAAAAAGCCCGATAAAAATTGACTGAGTTATTAAACTTTCAATAAAATCAAATTTTTCTGCAAATATAACAATTTTGGACATTTAGCTCAAAAATGTTTTCCCGATCTTTTTATTTTAATTCAGCATCTCCAGTTTCTCGCGAAAGTGACCAGCAGTATTCCGGAATTATTTTGTTTTAATTTTTTTCCTTCAAAATGTTTTTCTATTGAAACCATTCATGGGTGGAAATGTTCATCGCTGAATTGATACACGTTGTCTGGGAAGAAGTATAGATGAGAATGTAGGAGATGAATATTTATAAATATGTTGAAACCCAATTCACCTTACGCACTTAAAAATTATGTAAATAGTCTAACACATAAAAACAAAGTTTTTATTAACTCTTTCTTTCTTTATGTATGTGAGTTTCGAATCTCTCCATGACTGTGCGTGACTATTTTAAAATTAATCTTTGGCCACAACAAAGTTTCAGATCGATCGGATGAGGGGAAGTGAGGTTTCAATCTCTCCGTGACTGTGCGTGACATTACGTGACTATTTTAAAATTATTCTTTGGCCACCACAAGTCTATGGACAAAGTTTTAGATCAATCGGATGAGGGAAAGTGAGGTTTTAATCTCTCCGTGACTGTGCGAGACTATGTCAAAGTTAATCGTTTTTCACAGCAAGTCTATCGACCAAGTTCCAGATTGATTGGATAAGGGGAAATCCGTTTAAAATATCTCCATGGCTGTGCCTGACCATGCGTGTCTGTGCGCGACTAATTCAAAGTTAATCTTTTTTTCAGAGCAAGTGTATGGACCAAGTTTCGGTTCGATCGGATGAGAGAAATGACATTTAGATCACTCCGAGACTGTGCGTGACTATGCGTGACTGTGCGTGTCTACCCCAAAATTAATCTGTAGTCACAACAAGACTATGGGCCAAGTTTCAGATCAATTGGATAAGGGGAATGGGGTTGCCCCACGACAACAGAAGTTTCTTTGGTTTTACGTGCATGCCTGTCTTGTTGACTTTACCACACGGTGGTGTTAGCCCTATGTGAGATACAATGCGTCCACCAGCGCCCCTTCCTTAGATGGATAGCAAGCTAGGAGGGATGGTTTGGCATACTCTCCACATTTTTCTATTGGGTTGGCCCGATCTAAAAGCTTTCTACTCTATGGTTCGTAGAACCCGGTTGAATGGAACTCCATATCGAACTGTGTTCTTCCCGCGATTTTGGGCTACGACTGCCACCACGAAACTCCCCGATGGGTCGTTCCCAAAAAAGCTATTTAAGGGTAAACACGTTGTTGTCTGTCATCAAATAGGTAAGATAAACGTTTTAAAAGTCCCATTGCTTAACTTGTGGATGTTATTCTGCCACCACTGCAACTAAAATTAGGATATATAAAAATTGTACCTGCATCATACTAGAAACTTCACTAAAAGGAAAAGAAAAGCATTGTGCAGGCATTTATTCCAAAATTTTGTTTTTATTAAAAGTTTAATAACTCAGTCAATTTTTAACGGATACTTTTTTTAACCGTAGCTATAATCTACTCACAAATAAACATAACTTTATAATAAATTCATAAATTATACGGTTCTTATAAAAAAAAATTTGTAAAAATATCTCCAAATTGGAAATTAGAGATTTAATATTATTATAATATTATTTAAATATCATGTACATATCTTCGAAAGGCCTCAGTTTCATCTTTCTAAATCCGCTAAGAAATTCAAATTCAATTGATAATCTACAATGTTACTGGCTTACATGTGCAAAAGGTCCAAAAAACCGATTTGTTTAGCCGTAACTCAAGATTTGTAGTTTTTTTTTTTTGAAAATTTGAGGAACAGCCTCTTGTTGTATCAGACAAGACTCACTAGAAAAAAAGTACTGCATCCCAGGTATTTCTGTTTCATTCTTTTTGGTATGACTGTGCAATTAATGAAAATCTTTTTGTGTTTGTTTTGTTCTTTTGTGTTCTTTGTTTTCTGTTCCCCCATTTTTTGATGTCCAATCATACTTTGAGACCATTTCACTTTGTCTTCGTATATTCAGTGCTTAAGGTAACATATGTATGAATGAATGAACCGTGGGTATCTAAGATTCTAGAAATGTAATCGAAAAACTTTTTAAATTAAAGCTTTTGTTATTCGCACGAGAGCCACCACCAGCACATCGAAATTCGTAGTTTGTGTGTCTTTCATTTAAACAAACTTTTTGAAATATTAAAATGAAACCACAAACTGAACACACAACATAGATTACAAACTAAATGTTGCAAGCAGCATTTGTATTTTATTAAAATTTATTTATTTAAATAATACCAGCATCTCGAAAAAGAAGCCACAGCAAAATTATGGAAAACTTAATTGAACAAAATCTTTATATCAAAACAACACTTCTTAAAGAATAAACTTGTACTGTTCTTAGGGAGCGAGGGAGATAATTTCATGTGATGACAACTAAAAGTTTAATCATATAAAGTATGAAACAAATGATGTTAATTAATTCCAGACACCAAGTTTTAGATAAAGCTCATGCACACCAAGTGAAAAAAGTCATATTCTAATGAAATAAATTGAACAAATCATCTTTAGAATTCAGTTTGGAAATGTGAGTGTGGGGGTATGCAGAAATGAAAAGTCAACAGACGACAATACGAGAAATCCTGAATACAAAATGACAGGGAATTTTAAATATTTCTTTTTTATAATTATTATTTTGTATCTTTGTACTTTTACTGCCTTTTTAAAAGTCTATAAACAATTCTAACATCAAATCTGATTTTGATGATAATTTGAAGATGATTGTTATAAAAATTAAAAATGTTAATATAAGTCATTCCATTATATCGGATTAACTTAACATATCAATGAGGATTTAGAAGAAAACTATCATATTTCCATTGCGCAAAACTAATCAATACTATAAACAATTGCAAAAGTCAAGTATAATCAACTAATCAACTATTCAACTAATCAACTAATAGGAATTGATTGAAGTATAAATTGATATGAATTAGTTTTTAGTTTGGTTATTTAAATTTTATGAGCACCTAGAACAAATGTCCTTTTTTAGTTTTTGTTGCATGTTTTTCTTTATTTAAATCTATATACATATAAAATTCATTTTATGTTTGTTGGTTTGTTTGACCGCTATACAAATTTTTATTTTTGAACGGAATTCTCTTAAATTTGGGCCCAATGATCTCTGTACTCCAGGGAAGGTCGCCATACACTTCTTATAGGCCATGCCTACTTTTACGCCATCTTTCTATATACAATTCGTTTTCTGTTTTTTTGGTATATTTGTTCGCTATACATATTTTTATTTTTCAACGTAGTTCTCTGAAATTTGATACACACGATCCCTATATACTAGGGAAGGTTGCCATATGCGTTTTACTGGCCATGCATGCTTCTACACCCGCTTTTTTTATAATTTTTTACGGGTTTCGCTCGAATTTACTACATATTATTCCTATAACCCAGGCAAGGTCGTCGTTTTTATCGCTTTTGGTGTTTGTTATACATATTTTAATTTTTCAATGGCCTTCCCTAAAACTTTTTGTATAAATCTTTTTATTTACTACACTTGAGTTTACACGATTATGAAATAAATATTGTAAATCAACCTATTACAAATATTCCCGTCTTGCCTTTTTTACTAAATGAGTTGTAACACCCCAAAATTATTGCACACTTATTTCATGTGTGAACAGATACAGGTTGACTACCGCTGTAGGATTACTTCGATGAGGTTACATCATACAAATATTTCCATCTCGTGTTTTTAAATACATTGGAAAGCAACCTATTACACATATTTCCTTTTCAACTTTTTCACTATATACATGAGTTGCAAAGGTGGAAACATTTTTGATAAATTTAGTACTGCCTCAAATGCAAAAAAGCTTAGGCTAAACAGAACTCTAGAGACCCCCGATCAGATCCAAATTCGTATGGAGTCTCAACGAGTTAGATAATCTGAGTCGAAAAAATGCTGAAACACCTGAGCCAACCCAACAACGTCTTGAAGCCCAAAGATCAAGACAAGCTTTGTTAAGAATAGCGGAAATGTCTGAATCTACTCAAGTGCGTCTAGAAATCCAGCAGCTAAGACAAGCTGAGTCGAGGGAATGTGAAACTCCTGAAACGACTCAACAATGTCTTGAGGCCCAACGGATAACACAAGCTGAATCCAGAAAATCTGAAACTCATGAAAAGACTCAACAATGTCTTGAGGCCCAAGAAAAGGATTATAAGACAAGCTGACTCCAGGGAATGTGAAACCCTTGAAACGAAACAACAACGTTTGGATGCCCAACGGATAAAAAAAGCTGACTCCAGGGAATGTGAAACTCCTGAAACGACTCAAATATCTCTACCAGAAAACCTTTGTAACTTGGTTCCTTGATTGCAACATATGGTACAAAAAGTTTTTTCTAACATAACGTACATAAGAGGACAATCTGTTACGGTAGCAAGTATCAACTTAGAGTCTCCCTGTTTTTCTCATAGATAATTATATTTCACCTGCTCCAGAGTTGGGAGCCAGCACAATCTTTTCGTATATGCACCAGAAGGAAAACCCGGAAATGTTGTATATCCCAACGCTCCAGAATAACTAAAATTCGTAACTTCTGAACATCATACACTCAAAATAATCAATGCATAAACATAGCTAGTTATAATATTAAGCAGGCACTGAATACTTAGTCCTTAATGAACAAATTCCCAAAAAGAATTAACCTAATCCTCAAAAAATTGTGGAATAACTTAACGAAGAACAAATTCCACAAATTTTAAAAAAAGGTCCCCAAAAGAAATGAACAAAATTTTTCTCAAAACGAAATAAAAATATGAACTTACTCCCCAAATTCATTCTAAAATTTTTACATATTTTTATTTAATGAATTTTGCTAAATATTTATTTAAGTGAAAATCTGCATAATGCTCTCAATATTTGTGCTGCAATAAATGCATTTAAAATCTGTATTCTTTTGAATGGCATAAATTCGGTGCCTTATCTCACAACCATAGCATACCTTGCAATGTTTGCACAGTAAAAAGAGAGAACGCACAATTCCATTAAGAGCATTTTGCGTTTTCTTACCTGTTGATCAAAATAGGCCACCCGTATACTATAAACATTTGCTTAAAGCAACCTTGTGGCACAATTTTAAACGTCGCATCCATTTTCCATTTTTGAAACTTCTATAAATTTGACGTCACTGCTTAAAGATGATCACTTATTGGATGAAGTAATTAAATTTTTAAAAGTTCCGATTCCTTTAATTTGCGAACGATTCCGTTATATTTGATGTTTACAAAATAAACTTAAAAAAACGAAACCGGTTTCGCAGCTTATTTTTGAAGTATTTTCTTTTTTGCTTTAGCATTTTGTAAACAAATCAATTTAGTCTTCAAACTTCTAAATTAAGAAATGAAAAAATTTAAAATTAAAATAAAATATGAATTTACCCCCAAATAACATAAAAATTGGGGAATTTTTCATCATGAAGAAATTCCCCAATCCCATATACATTTTTTGGGAGAAAGTTAATTTTTTTGGGGAATTTGTTCATTGGGGACTACGTACTCATTTTTCAAGTCAAAGGCCTTTGGATCCCGGACAAGAACGGGTAAAAATAGCTAGTTATAAAATATAATACTATAATTAAAATTAAATAAATTAAAAGTATATGACTTCTTATATAGGAAATTTCATACTAAATTAATTTCATTTTAATAGTGCGTGGCAGAGAATGAATTTATACAATATAAGACTTGGAATGTTTAAAAATACAATAAAGATCAACTGAATTACATTTTGTTACAGGTTAGAAACAACCATTTTGTGGTTTTCTGGAAGGTCAAAGTAAAATTATAATATGAAGATACTAGCATTATACCCGCTACATTGTTAGCGTAATTATTATATTAATTATTTAAACCATAACAATATTTAAAAAAAAATAACAAATATAGTGTGAATGACAATACGATTGAAACTTTTAACAAAATATATTTTTGACGACTGGAATGACCGTTCCAAAACATTTTATCATATGATTAAAACCTCTTTTATTAATTTAAACATTTAACTTGAGAAAAAAATAACAAAATTTAAAACTATAATTTTTATGCTGCTGACAATGGAAACCTTTGCTATACAATAACACTATGGTATAAATAATTAGGTTGTTATAGTAAAATCCCCAAAGCGTTTTGTCCTGTGTGGGTACAGGCAAACACTATTCGCCAAGAGTATCCTAATTTCGGTTCATGTGTTCTTCAGCAAGATTAATGCTAGCCAGACGATTTTTCTCTAATATCAGTGGTTTTCGCACAGAATGAAAACAACCAAGATCAGCCTAAATTGCTCGTCGGGAAACAGTTCGATCATATAGTTTTACTGTAAGATTCTTAATGACCTCTTTGATTAGCATTTTTAGACATTTTTAAACTCTGCTGATATTAAGTTATCCTGTCTTTGATTCGTTTTATGGGACCTGCGCCACGAAATGAAATGATGGATTTCTTCATAGACTATTTCTCACAAGTATTCTTTTGCTTACGACCAGCACCATCTATTATTCTGGGTTTTAACTCTTCATAAAACATTATTATCGTCATCATTTTATAATAATTGAAAGACAACGTCAAAATCTAAAAATATTTAAATAACAGTTAAGATTTTTTTATATTTTCTTTCACACCTTCTTATAGTCTTATTGGTTCAAACAGCTTTAAAAGTTTCCACTGTTTTGGCTTCAATTAAAAAATATTTCTATTTTCGTTTATTTATTTGTTTTAGTTGTGTTTTTGTAACGAATTTGTTGTTTGTTTCAATAGAGAAAAAGGGCATAATTTTAGGAATAAACGCGAAATTATTCCAAAACAAAATTAGCAAAATTAGAATTTTGAAAAGTTTCCAATGTATTGCCACCTATTCTATTTAAGTACTAATTTTTTATTCGTATTATTCTCGAAAATTATTCAAATTATAAAGATAAAAATATTTTTAAAAATTAATGTTAAACTAATACACAAGATGCATTTAAAAGCAATTTGATATTAAATTAAAAAATTATTGACAATATAAGCTACTAATCATGGATATTCGTAAGCAAATGCGTTTTAAATAGATTCCATTATTTTTTATATCATATAAAACTTGATTTTGAAAAGAACTGCTGATATAAAATTGAATGTGATTTCTTTTGTAATTTATTTTCATACAAAAAAAAAATATTTCTTTTTGGGTCTCATTTTGTAGCTTCTGCATTTGCCTTTCGTGTTGATGTAGAAAAATTTTAATTCCAGAAATTCATCTCAAATTTTTTTTGCACAATCTTCAAAGTTTCGCCATATTTATAGATAAAATTTGAATGAAACTGTCATACCTTTAAAGCAATAAAATAATATTTGCAGACCGGAATCAATGTTTTTATATTTTATATCATAAGCAACAATAAAGGTTTAAACAATTTAACATATAATATAAGGAAAATTATGCAAATATAAATAAGTTAGGAACAAGAGTTCAGATGGTTTCTAGAAATATAAAACTTTCTCTTTGCATATATATCGATGGCTTAATTTGGAAAGAATGTATCTCAAATTTTCGTTTCTTTATATGGGAAGGAAAAAATTTATTAAACTTAAAAAGTTTGGATATACCAACTATTCACTATACCCTGACCAATTAGTGGTATAGGGTATAATGACTTTTGTATAATGGGTATAATGTCTTGCAATCAAACTACAGGTTGCAAATGTGAATATATTTTCATGAAATATGATATCTGAGCGTCGATCAGCCATAAGACGAACACTATTGAAATTGGTGAAAATGGGAGCTTGTTCACACCTAGTCCCCTTACAAATGACTATTATGAGATCGACTTAAATTGCCATAGGACCCAAATTGTCATAAAGATCTCAATCAATTTGGGTTTGTATGTGTTTATTACATCCATTAATCAGTAGTCTAAAAATAAACCCTGCAGGACAATTCACATAAACCTATCAAAAACAAAAATATTCCACAAATTTTTCTTAAATCAGGTTTGTATATGTTTTTGCAAAAAATAAGGACTTTACCAAATATGGTCAGGATCGGTCCATTATTCGATCTAGTCCTTATTTGAATATAATGTTCGTATGAATATAATGTTCTGTATGCTTAGTTGGACCAATCCTCTTAACGCATGGTATAGAGTATCGGTCTAGACCTACTAAAATTTCCTACATGTTTTTTTTTTGGAAGGAAATGCGTTTTCAATACCAGTTGAAAAGTACCGGTTTTCCTATTTTTGACCGGTTTTACCCCCAAAAGGCTCGAATTAAAACCACTTTTATTCTTAACCGATGTTTGTGCCTCTGGTAGAATCTACACACCAAATATCATATTGCTAAATCACTTTGTAAATAAAATAGAAAAGGTTATCCTTTTACATGTACGGACCATTTTTACCACCTTAGCATCCGAATTTTAAAAAATTCCTCTCATTTGATGTTATTATCTCTAGTGGAATCCACATACTGTAATTTATATTCCTAGACTGTATATCAAAATTCATATATATATTTAGATTAATATGTTAAGAAGATGGTAGTTTTTACCCCCCCTTAACATCTGAATTTCAAAAAGGTTTCCTCTCATCTGATGTTACTATCTCTAGTGGAATCCACATACTATTCCTAGACTGTATATCAAAATTCATATATATAGATTAATATGTTAAGAAGATTGTAGTTTTTACCCCCCTTAACAACCGAATTCCCAAAACGTTTCCTCTTATCTGATGTTTCTACCTCTAGTGAAATCCACGATCTATATTTACACCCTATAACACTATGTGGTCAAGGTGTAATCACTTTGTGCTGATGTTTCTAACTACCAAAATTATTTTAGCTAGATCCATTTTTTATTATACCGATCGACTCAGAATCACTTTCTAAGTCGATTTAGTGATGTCAGTCTGTCCGTCCGTCCGTCTGTCTGTGTGTCCATGTAAACCTTTTAATGAAACTACAGGTCGCAATTATGCATATATTTTGATGAAATTTGTTATATAAGCTTCTATTGGTCATAGGATGAACAATATTGAGAGCGGTTAATATCGGTTCATGATTAGACATATGGCCTTTATAATATCGCTTATATTGCCATAATATCCAAATTATCATTAATAACAATGCCACACAAATTGGGTTTATGATTATTCTCTATATCTAATTTAAAGATAGGATCTTAAAACACATGGTATAAGGTATCGCATAGTCGATCTAGACCGACCGACCGTGTTTGTTTATATTTTTTGTTGAGAAGATATCTAGACGTTTGAATTAGCAATAAATTCATTATGATGCCAACGTATTCGGTGGAGTCTGTATATCTAAATTCATATGTACATATAGATTAATATGTATATGTTTAAAAGCAATTCTTAATATTTTGCCTTCGCGGACTTGGCTGGGATCCAAATATGCAATCGAAGCCGTCTTGCTCTTAATAAGCTTCCTATGCTTAAAAGGTGAAGAAAAATGTTAAATGCAACTTTTCTGTTCAATCTAATTCATGGTAATTTTAACTCCCAATTCCTCCTCAGCAGATTCAATACGAATACTTCACAGCGCACATCACGGTATTTCCAGTTCCTGATTGTAAAGTACTTTCGCACAAATTATACTAACTCTGATCCTTTTCGTCGAATCTGTGTCGAACTTAACCAACTTTATAATATCCTTGACTTTTAAAAAAGTTTAGACTTGATCAAAAGGGATATAATACTTTATCTAAACAATATGTAATAAATTTTTAGTTTTGGTGTAGCCAATTTTAAATTAATTTTATGTTAAATTTATTTCTATATTTCTTTACAAATGTTATTAATGTTAAATAGACTGTAAAGATTATAGTTCCATAAAGAATTAAAGAAAAGAAGCTATTGTGTGTCAATTTAATATTATAAATAAAAACCAAAACTTGTAAAATATTTCAAAATTATTTTTAAAATAATAGATGTTTGAATTGTATTAAAATTAAGAAGTTGAGAAATTTGGTTTCAATTATTTTCTGTGATTATTTACTTTTTTGTGGTGGTCCGATTATAATGAATTTATGTTGAAATTCATATCTGCCAAATACCAACTCATAGGAACATTGTAAAAATTAACAAATTCAAGAATAAATAAGACAACCAATTTTATTGTTTTTATCAATGTCAATTTAATATGAATAAAATTTATTGTTAAATTTTTATTTTTGCAAAAATATGTATCATATGGTATTATGTTATGAATCCGGAAATTACTGTCTGTGTTGTGTTTTGATATGAGATATTGTTTCATTAAAATTACTGCAACATAAGTAAATGCTAATTACAAATTTTAATTTCTTATTTTATTGTCACAATCAATAAATAATATTAATAATTCCATTGTATGCACTAATGTGCAGTATCACAATTCAGTTATCGCAATAGCATAATGCGATAGTACATAGAACTACTGAAATTCGATTGGCAACAAGTTCGGTTACAACAACGAATCCGTTCTTTATGTGTAAAATTAAAACCTTTTTATTCATGTATTAATTATACAATTCCATCAAATGTGCTTATTAAAATTAATTCAGTTCAGACATAAACAAAATCAAAATATTTATATAAAATTATATATTTTTCTTTGAAAAAGGACAGTTCTATTAAAGAGTTTTCATATCAAATACTAAATGATCTCAAATGTGCAAATATTTTTTTTTCTTAACACTAATACATTTTTTCAAGCATAAAACTAGCTCTTTTTAGTTACATTATAATACAGCGCCTTTTAACGTTTTTTGGGAACTGTTTTGCAATTTTTGCCTGAAAAAAGTTGGTAACACTGCTATTGAATTTTAGTTGCGGCAGTAACATTGATAAAGTAACGAATACAACTGTGAATTAACTGAAATTCATTTCCTATAATAGTCTTAGAAATGTACATGCCGTATATGTCGTTATTGCATTATATATTTATGAAAACTCCCTTAATTCAGAATAACCAATGCACTCTATATAATTATATGTAATTTGATATATTTTTTCACTTTATGATTTTACTCTTAGACTGTCACTTCATCAATTATAGTTGTTGTAAAATCCTTGTATGATTTTACAGTGATTTCTACCTATTTTTAATTTTTTAATTTTTATAACTAAAGGATCTATTATTAAGGGGTGATTACTTATATAACCATATTGCTTTCCCACCTATATGCTCCATATACCTACAAGCGCGCACATGTGTGTGTGTATGAATTTATATTTTTGCACAAGGTGTGAATTTTTCATAATTTCATTATCCATCCTACTTACACACACAGCCGTACATTGGTTGTTTTATAATATGAATGTCATAAAAGCGAATTTTACGACTTTTAGAATTTAAGGTATTATGATTTTGCAATTGTTCACTTTACGGGCCCGTTAAATGAATAAAGTATTTAATTACAGTTATTTGAATATATGTAAAGAAATTTGATAAAATTTTAACGAAAAAAGTTATAAGAACTATTTCTTATTTTTATACCCTATACCACTATGTGGTTTGGGTATAATGACTTTAATTATACCGATCGAATCAGAATCACTATCTGATTCGATTTAACGATGTCCGTCCGTCCGTCCGTCCGTCCGTCCGTCCGTCTGTGTGTCCATGTAAAGCTTGTAATCAAACTGCAGGTCGCAAATATGAATACATTTTGATGAAATTTGGCATATAAGCTTTGATCGGCCATAGGATGAACGCTATTGAAATTGGTGCGAATCGGTCCATGTTCAGACCTAGCCCCCATACATATGACCCCTATGAAATCGACTTAAATTGCCATAAGATCCAAATTATCATATAAATCTTAGTCAAATTGGGTTTGTATGTGTTTATTACATGCATAATCCAGTAGTCCAAAAATGATCCCTATGGGACAACTCTAAGTCATAGGCCCTATATAGTGCTGCTTCCCGATCTTCACTTAAATCTACCAAAAAAAAAAATATTGCACTGATTCTTCTCAAATTTTGTTTGTATATATTTTTGCAAAATACAAGAGACCTTACCAAACATGGTCAGAATCGGTCCATTTTTGGGCCTGGTCCCCATATAGATATAGGATCCGATATGAAATTTTTCATATCTGCAGACAAAAAAATTTATAGAAATCCCACTCAAATTTGGTTTATGCTTATTTTGTATGTCCAGTTAGTTGGGCCTCTGGGGTAGGGTCTCTAAACGCTTGGTATAGGGT
Source organism: Cordilura impudica (assembly GCA_963682025.1). Taxonomy (NCBI): domain Eukaryota; kingdom Metazoa; phylum Arthropoda; class Insecta; order Diptera; family Scathophagidae; genus Cordilura; species Cordilura impudica. Next base: position 197,250,088 of record OY821517.1, on the reverse strand, counting down.
ATCCTATAGTCGGTCTAGACCGACTATAATTTTCTTACTTGTGTGGTCTTATTTTTTGGAAAGTCAATTTTCAAAAAAAAAAAAAATAAAAATAAATAATAATAATAATAATAAGAATACTTTCAGTGTTCTTCCATGATTGTGTTAAGAATATAATGTTTTTCAAGCATTTAAGCGCCCCGGTAGGTGAGTAGGTAACGTGCTCGCCTATCATGCGGGGGAAGTGGGTTCGATTCCCACCAGAGGCTTTGGTCTGTCACTGCAAAAACCAGCCAAATGGTCTTTGTCACCCGGCTTATCCTTGGACCCAAATTAGAATACAACTTTACTTTTTATTGTAATTAATATAAATAAATAATATAAATAAATAAATAATGTTTTTAATTAACACAATGTAATTCCTCGATAATCGCAACTCATTACTTAAATACTTAATTTCTATAATTTTGAATAACAGAATTAGTTTTTAATTCAAAAACATTGCCACTTACAACTTTCAAATATGAGTACATATAGTTAGGATCTAAAGTCTATATACACCGCACTATTTTAAAGAAATGAAATGAAAAATTTTTTGATCACAACAATTAAGGCACTATTAAATAAGATTATTTCTACAAACAAAATTACAAAACAAGTCTAGTCTAGACCGGCTATACGATACCATAAACCATGGTTTAGAGACCCTACCTCTTCGGTCCAACTAATTGGATAAAGAAAAAAAGCATAAACCAAATTTGAGTGGCATTTTTATTAATTTTTTTGGCTGCAGATATGAAGAAGTTCATATCGGATGCTATATTTATATGGGGAGTAGGTAGAAATATGGACCGATCATGACCATATTTGGTAAAGTCACTTATATTTTGAAAAAATATATACAAACCAAATTTGAGAAAAATCTGTGCAATATTTTTTTTTTTATAGATTTAAATGAAGATCGGGAAGCAGCTCTATATGGGGCCGACAACTATGAATTGTCCTATAGGAATTATTTTTGGACTACTGATTAATGGATATAATAAACACATACAAACCCAATTTGACTGGGATGTATATGATAATTTGGATCTTATGGCTTTTATGTCGACTTCATAGGGGTCACTTGTATGGGGACTAGGTCTGAACATAAACCGAATTTCACCAGTTTCAACAGCTTTCAATCTATGACTGGTAGAAGCTAATGTACCGAGTTTCATCAAAATATATTTTTATTTGCGACTTGTAGTTTGATTACAAGGTTTACATGGACACACGGACGGACAGACATCGCCAGATAGACTCAGAAAGTGATTTTGAGTCGATCAGTATAATAAAAGATGGGTCTAGTCAAATATTTTTGGTATTTACTAACAGCAGCACAAAGTCATTATATCCAAGCCACGTGGTGTTATCTGATGTTTTGTTCTACCGTTTTATTCCGATTTTGACCAAACGTATATTATTTGAAAGGTATGTCGTTTTAGCCGTTTTGCAGATTTACAGATTTTTAAATTTTTCCCTCTATTTTGAGTAAATTGCGTTTAAAGTTGCTACTAACACATACATAAAATTATACAATGCTATGTGTGCGTTTAGTAAATTTGTTAATGTATTTGTAATAAAATGAGTTTGTTTTTTGTGTTGATTTGTGAATTGGCTATAATTGATTAGCATACTTTTAGGGTCTTTATAAATGAAAAAATAAAATTACCTAGAATATGCGCTCGAATTTCGAGGGCTGGAATCTGCTAGTAGGCTATAAAAACGAAATGAAACTTATAAGCCATAAACATAATTATAAGTGGAACTAAAGTCTAAAGACATCATGATTACTTCTAGCAAAACTTGAAAAATACAAAACAAAACTGGAGAAATCGCTAATAGTATATATTTCTAACATTATATTTAAATATTGCATTTATATAATGTATTAACCTTTAAAATAGAAAATAGCTAAGAAAAACTATTTCAGTAAAAATTTGGTAATAAGTCTCCGAAAAGAGCAAACATGTTATGGTGCAAATCATTATTAGAAACTATAATAAAAGGGGAAGTACTGAAAATCAACCTCGATCTGGCTGCAGTATTCTGAAAGAAAGTTCCAATAACGATGTCAATTAAAAAACTAATTCTTATATCTTATTAAAATTGAAAAGTCCATCTTGAATTTGCTAAAACAAAACAAATACTGGGATATGGACTTCTGGAAACGTGTTTTTTGCCAATGAAAGTTAATAAAACATTTTTAGATGAAACGGTGGTTCCAAAGTTCCATGAGATCCAAGGAATATTGCCCCCACTGTCAAGCATGGAAGTGATAATGATACGGTTTGCGGAGCTTTGGCATCATCTGGATGTAGTAATTTGGTTTTTATTGAAGGCTCAATGGGTCGCTACCTTCATAAAAATATTTTAGGGGATCATTTTCAAATCACTCGACTTTCCAAAAAGACAATGATCACAAACACACGTTATTCGTGATTTGGTTTCTAAATTATGCTTCCATATAACTCTATTCCCCACTACAATCACCCAACTTAAATCCTATAAAACGCATATGGGATTTTTGGGGGAAAAACTCAGAAAATATGAAATTAACCGCCGCGAAAGCCTGAAAACTGCTTAGACAGACTTTGGGAAATACAGAAAATTTGGTAAATTCGATGCCTCGAGACTTAAATGTTATGATCGATGCATATAGTTGACCAACTAAGTTGTAATAATATAAAAAATTTTTTGTATTTTTTATGTTGTTGTTATTATTGCTTTAGTTATATTTATGAATTATTTATTTTGTCTTATAAATATCACGCCATAAATATTGGTGTATAAGGGTATTTCAATACAGTTACCAATTCTCCAAAATCGTAAAACAGTAGGGTGTATGTCGACTTTGGCCCTTAACTGTAAATACAGAATTAATATATAATTCACGCGAAATGTTTAGTTTTTTAAAAACACACATTTCACTCAAATATTGCTGGTGCTCCACAAACTGTTTTTGTCCGATTTTGAAATAGGTTTTTGTTAAATATGATATCGAGTTATCGGGAAAAAAATAATAATTATTTAATTTAATATTAAAAACATGCTGCTTCGTTCTATGTTAATTTTCCATTGGTAGGACGTAAACGAGCAAGCTTTAGATGTTTTTCAAATTCACAATATATTTAAATCTATCATATCTAAAAAAGAAACAATATTTCTGAATTTATTTAAATAATTTATTATTTGTCAATCAATTTTATTAAATAATTTATTTTTATCTAGAAATCATTTTTAATTTCGATAAATAAATATTATAATTTCGTTTAAAAATTATTTAGATATACCGAAACTATCTTCTTCTTCTTTATTTTTATATTCATTACTGTTGTTATTAGCAATATTATTAAATGTTTCCCGGTATCTTGGATTGTGAGTTAGCTCGTCAGTGGAAATTAGACCAGTCCAATATCTTATATATCTTAGCCAGTGTAACTTTTTTCTCGCAAGGCCTCTACTACCTCTATTCTTCCTTTAATCAGTTATAACAGCTCACATATTTCACCCCTTGTAACATGCTCCAAGTAAACTGATTTTCGGCGTTTGAGACCAAGAGATCTTAGCGTTCCTTATTTAAAAAATTTGATATAGTTTGATTTGGAACTCTGTCGGTTATACTAATATTTAGAATTTTCCTACGACACGATATTACAAATGCTTCAAGAACCATATTATAAGCATGGACATAAATGTTGTGGGCATGAACCGCTTTGCAGCGTTTGAAACCATATATAGACTTATTGTAATAGGCTTAAAAAACATTTGAAAATTATGTGCCGAATGGAACATAAAATTTAAAAGACGTTTTGTGTACCTGTTACAATTTACTGTTTTTATTTCCCCATATTGTAGTATAAATAGAATATAGGTTAGGTGAGAAAATATCTCTTTTATTCTATTTTTACTACGAAAAGCTTGAAACTTGTTGTCAAATATATACTTTAAAATAAAATTACATATTTCCAAATTTGAAACAATAAAATTTCTGATTGAGAAATTTTTAAGTTTTTTAAATTTTTGCTTTTATGAGAGGAGACTTTTTATTATATCTCTTTTACTCCTTTTACTACGAGTATACAAAATCCAACACAATTTTAAAAACTTATAATAATAGTTATACTTAATCAACATTGTAACGTCTAACTGAAGTTAAACTAAGATGCAAGAGCTACGGATTTTAAAAAATATATATTAGAACTAGATAACTTCAGATTCTGGATCATCTGAGAACAATTTTTCCATCAGATCAGTATTTACGATACATTATCTTTATAATGTAAAAATCAGGTTTTTTCTATATCTGTGATTGTATCATGTCGCGAATACATTTTGGTTTGCGCAATACTGAGAGTTCTACTACTTTAAAACACTTATAAGATTTTTTCATATATATTATTTTTTCTTCAAATAAATCATTGGCGTTTTCATTGCAAAAAAATCTATAATATTAATAGACATGGCGATTTCTTGTGACCGATTTTAAATTGTAGTTAATAACCGATTTTTACCAAACATACCTCATTTAAAAAGAATTTCTTTTTAGCTGTCCACCAGATTTACAGATCTGCACCGTCTGGAACATTTTTTTTTGGAGTAATGCTCATTTAAAGTTGCTACTAACACATACATAAAACACATACTGTGTATGTTTATTATATATATCAAAAGCCCTGTGTTGAATTTTCAATTGGCCAAATTGATTAGCATACCTTTAGGCTCCTTTAGAATTATTTATTAACCAACCCATTTATATATCTTCTGTGTGTTCAACAAATATTTATAATGAAATTTAATGAATTGGCTAAACTTGACGAAAAAATAAAATTTCCTAGAATTTCGTGGGCTGGGCTCTGCTAGTAATAATATCTGAAACAAATTATTCTTTGTTGCAGTCCATAAGTGCACTGAATTCGAATCTGAAGTCAGATTTGCGCTTTCATTTCAATTTTTCGTGAAACACTAACCTATCATCATTTCAAAAGTAAACTATGAATGGCCAATTTTAGTCAAAGTCCATATATAGAGTAGCCTCCACCTATTTACTTGATTCTATCTAAAACATATTTTACACCAATTTGGTTTGTATATATTTTTGTATGGTTTTGATCAGATCATTCAATAATTATTGATATAATTATCCGCAAAAGTTATAACAATCTGATTCAAATTTGATTTTGGTTTAAGACCACACCCAGTTCGGGTGGAACTAAGGCTCTTTGTTCGAAACGCATGGTATAGGGTATCGTAACGTCGGCCTAATGTGTGTAATTCACACATTACAATTTGTTTTCGAAATCTGCTTATCATTCATTTCCACTGACCTAGTTTTAAAAAATCTTGTTTAGTACTTAATGTGTTCTCGTACTTAATATAAACTAATTTCAATTCCTGTATATTTGTTTACACAGTATTTTTATGCTAGAGTTTCGTTGTAATACTCCAATTACATTAACAAGCCTTTATTGGCATTAATGACAGCATTAAATCGTCTGTTACAGCAAAAGTATCGCAAATCAAAATAAACTTCGTTATAATGACAAAAGCAAGAAAGTAAAACATTATTGTCGTTTAAATAGCAGTCTTTTGGCGGCAATAACCTTACCCAATAATAAATAAAATTCCAAATAAATATACAACAAAAATCCATAGGAGAGTAAATAAAGATAAAGATACAATGTTAAATGAGTCTGAATTGATGAAAATGTTTATATTTATGACATTATCATCAACATCAGCCATCGTCATTTGGAGCGGCAGCCGAAGTAGCAGCAGCTTTGTGCTGGTAGTTGAGCACGTTGTTGTTTCTATTAATTTATTTGCTCGTTGTTGTTGTTGTTGTTGTTAATATTATTGCTGTCATTATGACAGAGCGGCACGCCAAGTGCGCTTATAAAACTAAACGTCAAAGTTAATGTTGTACATCAACATTTTTTTAGCTTTTTTTACTACATTCATTCATGAAATGGTTTCTTCGTTTCTCAAGTATATAATATTGTGATATTTTGATTACTACTACATTTACAATTTAACTTATACACATACATACACATAGTATACACTTTTCCATAAAAAATTCTTATTTTCAAAAATAAACTGAATGCGACTCTATTAATGTGCAAATATTAGTTTTCCTTTAGCTTCAGAGTAATCAAATATGTTATGATATTTAATTTACAACTTAGTTTTAATAACTTTTACTAATCTAGAAATTTATTAATAGATTACGTATATTTTGTTAATAGTTTTATTTAACGAATAAGGACTTATGTTTCTGTTTAGATTCTATTCTAGATATAAATTGAGAAAATCATGGCAATATTCCGGCACCTTTCCACACCAATTTTTTGGTTAAACATGTCACACACACCAATTCTGATACAATTAAAGAAATTAATTTCAAATGGAGTAGAATTTTAAGCATATCACAGTTCTGTATACATTTCGAGCAGAGTGTACAATATGTCTATAAACTTTTTCGGTTTCCTACGTTAAAAGTGCGTACAGCAGGGTATATTTTTCATGTTTCCTTTTTTTTTGTTGTTCATTATTCTTTTTTAACGAAAGATAATATTAAAAGAAAATAGAGAATTAATATTATTATAAGAAAGAAATCAACAACAACAAAAGCTAAATTTTGTCACACAACAAAAACGGGGGTCGTTGATTTCTATGGTTGCTCATTACAAAACAACATTCAAAAAGTCAATGTCAGGGTTGTTGTAGACAGCAAGTTAACATACATACATACATATAAACAAGATTTCCTTTTTTTATTACTAAGTTTATTTTTTAAACATTTGTTAAGTAATTAATAGTTTGAAAACGCTTATATATATGAGAAATTTTTATAAAGATTTTTTATGATTGAGTTATAAATTAATCTGGCTCAAGATCAATTATGGTTATGTTTGCTTTGAAATTGTATTAAATTTAAAACGAAAAAAGAATATTTAGGGCTACTCCCTTGCATCCATAATATACCTTCTATAAAACGTAATGCTAAAGTAGGCTGAACCGAATATTTTATTAATGAAGATATTTAAGCGGTGATCAAATATAGAAAAAAAAAATATTTTAAGCATTTGGATGCTCAGTAAAGTCCGATAACACAACCAATTTTTCCCATATATTAATAAAGTCTATCACGCAAGAGAAGCTGTGTTAAGGTGTGGAAATGACTCCCTTACATGTATGATATTACACCAATGTTTTCTAAACGCCCAAGGCGGAGAATCATCTTTAATTGGATCATTTAAAATAGTAAGGTTGAGCCGGTAAAGGTCAATCTTGTGTTTCTTAAATGATTTAAGAGTGGATTGTTAAAGTGACTTTATACAGCCAAATAGTGACCGACAATGCTTTGTATTCTTAAGCACAATATGAAGCTTCCAAGTGTTGATTTTTTTTGAGTTAATAAATTATAGGAAAGTCCGATATGTTCAACGATTTAATTGTTCATATGAGACTTTGCATTGAGTTCAAAATACTGAGCAGAAACAAAAAATTACTTAGTTATTCTCTATAACAAAATACGTTACTAATATCGATCTTAGTCTCACATGTACATATTTGAAGAACAACTTTTTTTATTGTCGCTCGTAAAATATTATATTTATCTCGGAAGACATCATTAAAATTCTAAAAGTTATTAACATTCCAAAAAGGAAATTTATTTTCTCCTTTGCTTTCAATTTCATATACAATTTTTGTTTCAAAATAACAATTTAAACAAAAACAAAACTTACAACATAAGTTTTAAATCAATATAAAACCAGTTCGACTAAAAATTAAAACAATTTCATAGAACGGTTGACAACAGTGCACCGTGAAACAGTGTACCGGAAATTTTGTACTTTTGCAATAGCAATTATGAGGCCGTTAGCTTCAAAGCTCAATCACTTAATTAACATTGTTAATGTCTGTGACACAAGCTAAAACAGTTGCATAGTACTGGTAACAGGAGTTGTAGTTGAAAATAAACCAGTTTTACGAGTGGCATAACTAAGAGAACTTTGTTGCAAACAAAATAAAACATAATACGCTTAAGAAAGTATTTATGTAAATACTAACTAATCACACCACCACATTTATACTTAACTCTCACACATACACACACAAAGTATTCACCTACACGGAAAGTGTTTAGAATACAGATTAAGAAAATAAAATCTTCAATACAAAGATCATTCGGCAACCAATAATGTTGATACCCACACACACCAAAAAGAAAACTGAGACTTAAATCATTTTCAATAACAAATCATTAATAATTTATTGGTATTTTATAAAATATAATAATACCTTCTTGACTGGCGGACTCGTTCAACACTTTGACAAAATAACACTTTTATACATTTAATTACTTTTTTTTATTAAGATTTAGTTAAACGACGTTTATATTGATACTTTTCTTATATTTAAAAAATTAACTAATTTTTTTTCAATAAAAAAAAAGTTAAAATATTTTACGATTTTTGCGGATGTGTGCTTTTCAACGTTTTGTGTTCATTTGAGTTGGTTTACGCTTGCTTGTTTGAATGTAGGCAAGCAACCAACATTCAACCGGCTGTTTTGTTTCATTTGTACGAGTATCTAAATATCTCACAGATAGTATAAACATTGGACATACACACACACACACAGAAACATTCGTAGCTGTATGAAACAAAACAAAAAAATATAGTATCTATGTGCAGTGAAAGTGTTGTATAGTGTAGGTAGCTATGTGTGGAAGTGTATTAATGTATCTATATGTTATAATTTACACGTTCTCGTACATGTACACACGAGTAGTATCTATGAGTTTTTGGTATTTTATCTAAGCAATTTATTTCTACACACAGATACTCTCTGTCTCCAAAAAAAAATTTCTGTGATGTGTGCATGGCATAATTTTCATTCAGTCTACACGTAGAAAAGAAACACAAAAATTTCCCATTTATATAATAGAAAATAAAATTCCCAAAAGGTACTTTATGGTCAAGTTATAGAAATATATATTGGAAACATTGCTTAAAAAAGGGATATTTTATGTTACATTTTAACCTTAAGCTTTTTGACGTGTGCAGAAGTTAAAGTTTTTTAAAACCATCAAAATTTAACTACCCTTAAACTGGCTGATAAAGCTTTTTCTTATTCGGCTTAGTACTTATGTATATACTTAAATTTGTTATATACTTTGCATACCTTAATGCTGGCATCCTTTTATATATATATATATAAAGCATTTACGTCTCAAAAACACAGACGTCAAATAATGCTTTCCATATCAATACATTCTTTCATTTAACAATACGAACAAGTGTTAGTATTTAAAGCATGTCCACGAATAACAGTAACAATATTTTATGTTTATTATTGGATTCTAAAAACATGCGATTTTTAACATCAATTCTGAAGTCAGTTTATTTCTATTAAAATACTTTAAGATGTCGTATCACGGCAACGAAAACTCCTATACGTAAATGATTTTGACTTAAAAAGTAAAGTGTAATAGCAGAGCCTTTAATTTAGTTGGTATAATTACCGGGAATGTCGACCTTTAATTTCGTTTAAACTGATTTGCTTTAGGCGTAAAATATTTACCAAAATTTATAGAATTATATAAACATATGCACTCCATATGTGATTATTTAACCAAAAAAAAAAAACTAAGTACATACACAGTGAAAAAATTCGACAACAGATTGTATCAACAGAATTGTAATATCAGCTTATAATTTTTTTGTTATGATAAAATACTATTAATACTGTCAAGACCCGAAATTCGTTTTCTAGCTTCATTGGAAATAAATTTGTTAGCCGCAATTAATCTGTTTCTTCAGTGCATTGTACAAATTTATGGTTTTTGAGTTGAAAATTTATGTGCAGAGTGATAGATTTTTTTCTTTTCGAATTTTTTATAACTTAGGTGAGTAGTTCCATTTTAAACGCAGCGTTGAAACTTGTCTCATTGTAAATTTCTTTTTATAAATACACTCGTACATCAAACATAACATAAATTACTTAACAGAGCATATTTGCACCACGTTTATGTAGAAAATTGTGACCCAGATTTAGATGCAAATTTAAAAATAACAGAAATCATAAGATCTTTGGCTAAGACAAAATATAAGAAAGCGCCAGGTATCGACAGAGTGCCATATGAAGTTTTTAAAAACGCACCAAGAGAACTGCTAAAAGAGTACTAGAAGCATATAATCGTGTTATAGATATGAGGTCTGCAGATGACTCCTTCATAGTAAGTGTAATCTTCCCAATATTTATGAACTGTGTTGCGAAAATTATATTGGGCGTGATAAATCTGTGGTTTTCTGGAATAACCGCGTATGTCCATTTTTGTCAGTTTTGAGTTAACGATGCCAAATATATGTATTAAGTTTTAGCGCTCTTTACATGTGTTCAATTTTTTTTTTTAATGTTGACCATTTCTGAGTTTTTTCTTTAAATAGCGACGTAACTTAAATGTTTTTGGATTAGTTTTCAGTTTATAACCAGTTATAAAAACTTGTGTGTTTATTTCTGTTATTTTTTGTCACTTTTATTCTTGATACGTTGTTATGTTCTCATTCTAAATCCCATTACCTTTTTGTTGACGAACAAAAAAATCAATTTTTCAAGCAACAACAACTTATTTCTACATGGGTGGTTGCATTGGTAGTTTTCTTTTTCAAAGAAAACGACGTTTGTCGATATAAGTTGTTTTATCTGCACACACTTTAAGTGTAATTTACATATTGTTTTCTTCGTCCTTCTCCAGGATCTATTCCTCTGAAGATTTTTGACTCAAAATTTTATATAAAGTATTTATTGCCCATATCTACAGGACTGTGAAATAAAATGCTGTAAAAACTTTATATCGAGCCCATAATTTGAAATATAACGTTTTTTGGGTCCCCTGAACATTTTGATTGTATGACATACGCGGTTATTCTAGAAAACCACAGAAATGAAACGCTAAAAAACACAACGTATTTACAGAACATCAAGCTGGATTTAGAAAGATTAGATAACCTGTATAACCTAGCGGCGATTGTGCATTTCAAGTTTCATGACAAGAAGAAAATGTACGCGTTTTTTGTTGACTTCAAAGCTGCATTCGATAAAAAGTCTAGAAAATTACTATTTTATAAACTTCATTAAATCGGTGTTTCAACAAAGATTGCGAACTTTTAAGAAGCTGTTTACGGAACCACAAAATCAGTGATATGGACTGGAACGGAGATGTTGGAAGAATTTGAAAAAAAATTTGGGGTGAAGCAGGGATGGATAATAGACACCTTTACTATTTGCTGTCTACATTAACGACTTACATGAATCATTGGGTGGAGGTCTTTATATAGATGATATTAATACCAGATTATTACTATAGGCAGATGATATTATTATCATGGCAGAAAAAGTAAGTACGTTGCAGAAAATGATAAAAAAAAAAACCTGGAAAAAATATTGTCAGGAATGGAACTTCGAAGTCAACTTAAGCAAATCAGAAAGTATCGTGTTTAGAAATGGGGAGAGAAGAACTAAAGAAGAGAAATGGACTTATGATGGCAATGAGATAAAGATTGTACCTAGTTGCTGTTATTTGGGAATGACACTTACTCCGAGGGTGGGTTCCAGACAACATATTGAGAATAGAAATAACTCTGCAAAGAACAATATAAACGCAACTTGGAATAGTTTTCTAAGTAAGAAGAACATTACAGTCACTGCTAAATGGCAACTCTTTCAAGCAGTTTGCAGAGCGGTCCAAACATATAGAGCACAGGTTTGCGGTCACTCACATTTTGATTAAGTCGACAAACTGCAAAGGTATTTTGTCAAGGATATTCTATGTCTACCATCGTTCACACCTACTTATGCTAGAAACAAATATGGAAGAAGTGCACCTATATGGACTAGATTTGCATATAATATATAGGCCGAACTCTTTTTGAGTACGATTCAAACAGACTGCCACACTAGCTATCGCTGAAGTTAATGGATAAACAAATATGGGTGAAAAGCTTAAATCAACTTTGCCAACGCCTTAATGTGAGCTGGGAATACGAAAATATATTAAATTTATTCTGGAGAAGCAAATGTAGCCAACTATTGAATAAATTGAGGATTTCAACAAAACAAAGATACGTATAAAGTGTGCTTGATACAAACAGATTCTAAAAGAACTTGGATTTCTCTAAAAGTTTATATTACATGACGGATGTAAACAACCAAACCGAAATTATATGGATCTTCAAAGCCAGATAGTTAAATGACACAAGTTTTTCGCCAAACAGAACTAATCTATGTTCCTTATGGAACTTAAATGAGGCAGAAAACATTCAACATTTCATAGGCCGTTGTCCAATATTAAGAGAATTCAGATAACGTTTCTTTGGAAACAATTTCTTATAAAATAATCAGATCGAAAAAATTTTAAACGGCGCATAAAGGTGGAAACAACTGGTGCGATATATTATCGATGCTCTACAGTACAGAAAAATATTGATAGATGAATACAATTTTTAACAACTTAATACGTAACTATTAATATGATTAATTGAAGCAAAAAGTTTAAAACCCAAATTTTGGATGTACTTATGTATAAAATAATCACACCACCGACAGACGACTATTGTCAATCTCGTAAATTCTTTAATAACAATTGAAAATGTAATTTTAAATTATAGAATTTTTATAAAATTATTTGAAAATAAAGAATACTACTACTACTATATAGAAAATTGTTCAATTTAGTCAAATAGAGACCTACTCATTTTAAATTCCAAAAACAAAATTTTTCTATCGAAATGTTTACTATAAAAAATTTAGAAATGTTTTTTCGGGAACACACTTTAGTATTTATAAACCGACAGAGATGCTGAAAGTCTAAAATTCCATATCCATTGTTTACTAGTGGTTTCACCATAAGCAGTAGTGGAGTGTTTGTACTTTTTTGTACCCATTATTTCATGTAATTAATGGACATTTGAATTACATTTGTGCTCGTAAAATTTACAATAACTGTATTGTGTTTATGTATAATGAGCCAGAGATTCGTTCCTTTTTTTTCAATTTCTTTCCAACGAATAATTTCGTTGTACATAGACAACATATTTATTAAGTAGGTATGAGTATCACCATTTCAGTTTTTGTTTTGTTTTGTACTTTTTGGCCTCATTTCAGCAAAAAAGAAATTATATGTGTAAAATGTTTTTACGACTTTTATGCTGGTTTCGGATAATTTTTACTCCAACTTGGTTGGAAGAAGTTTTAGTATTGGTTGCTTTGTTGTTTGTTTTTCTGTTCTTGCTCGGATGGGGAGGGGGATGCTTAGCTATTTATTATTCTATAAGCTTTAATGGACCGTTTGTTAGCCATAAATTCTACTTTGTTTTTTTTTTAGTAGTTTTATTTAAAAAAATATTTTTTTTAGCATTATATTGCAATATTTTATGACTTAATATATTATATATATTTTACAATTTTGTATAAAAATTTATTTCAAAAATAGTTATAGTTATTTGAAATTGATAGAGATGATTTAGTAGTTTATATCAATTTAGAGGTCGGAATGTGAGCCATGATTTTTAGAGCTCTTATAAATTTAGCATTATTATTGTAAAACTTTATCTTGGTCAAAAGTCAAATGACTACAATAGTTTAAACTTTTGTGCCCATATTGAATTATAACAATTTATACCAATAAAGAATGAGTAAATATTTAATTTTTATAAATGGAACTACAACAGACACTTAAAACGTTCACAATAAATATTTGAAAAAAACAAATTTTCTAAAAAAGGAATTTTTTTCTAACTTCTACCTAAGTTCTTAAATTACATTTACTCACAAACATTTTCAACATACATATGATAACACATACTTGCGGAAATACATCTCGCAATATTCTTGCCATTGAATCATAACATAAGAATAATGCCAACTGGATGAGAGAAAGTTAAGTAAAAAGTTTTAATTTCTTTAAAAGCTTTTTTCCAAAAATATAAAATCTGTTTTGATGAACAAACTTCTACTATGTGGTCAGGTAATGAGTTTGTGCTCATGCTTGTAACTACCAATGTTTCAATATACCAATCATCTGTTTAATGCCACTCGGTATATAACCTTTCGGTGGTCATATGGCGACCGGTATTGAAATTGATTAAAATCCGTCTAAGTTCAGACTAATTTCCCATACATACGACTCCTATAAGATCGACTTAATTTGCCTTGAGATTCATATTATCTTATTGATCGTGGTAAATTTTTTTAGGTGTGTTTATTAAACCCATTAATTAGTGGTCCAAAATTAGCTTTAGGACCAATTCTAGTCATAGTCCCCGATCTTTACTTAAGTATATCAAAAGCAAAAAAAAAAAAATTGACTAGATTTTGCTTAAATTTGGTTTAAGTAACTTTTTTTTAGATATGGTGATGATCGATCTATTTTTCGACCTAGTCCACATATAAATATTGCACCCTATATGAACTTTTTCATCTCTGCATATCACAAATTCATAAAATTGTCAAAATTTTGGTTCATGCTTAGTTTCTATATACAATTATGACCAAGGTAAAATTAGACTGTATACCCTTTCTCTAAACCATGGTATAGGATATCGAGCATATATGAATGAGCTTTATATGAATGAAAACTTTAAAAAACAAGTTTAAAAGTTATAGCCGATCATGGTGAACTATACGTTAACTTATAGCCTGAATCTCGCCAGAGAGCCTTTCCCATCATTATGAATAAATGAGAATAGGATAAGCATTAACCGATTTTGAATGGGACTTATCACACGGAGGTATGATTGTTTGAAACTATATGAAGGTACATACATGGCCCGATCATGACGTTGCTTATAAATTTTAAATCAAATGTGAATAAAATATGTGTTATCTGTATGTATATGGGTGGATTAAAATGAATGTCATGATTTTTTTTAATATAAAAAATTAACCAATTTTGACCATGTTATAGAGGTCCTAAAATGCACAAATCTAAATATCCATCATATCTAGAACCATCAAAGCATATATAACAAAAATCATTCATCAATTTTGTGCGAATAAAAAGTTATTCTCGGGTATAGAAAAGTTATTCATACTAAAATTACGTGGCGTTGTTGTACACTTTTGTAAAATATGGGTACTAAAACTAAATAAGATTTCCATGATCATTTGGCTTCCAAAACATACCCTCTTACTCGAGCGCTTATGGTACTTTTCTGTACTAATATAGTCCGAGACACGTACTAAACACTTTTAAGTTGAGTTTAAAGATACTTCAAAAGTGAATATTGTCGGCTAAAATTAAAAATTACTCTGTACATATATGTATCAGCACAAGCTTCTTATAATTTATTTTACCTATGTACTTATAATTGTAGATTTTAATATATTGTCATTAATTAATTTTGAGATTAAGATTATTAACAGAACTTTTATATGCAATACAAACATTTTCAATGTTAATAATATCCCATTAATTTACTTACACTGATCTTAGAAATTTTTCTTAAATCTGATTTGTCAAATTTGACCACTAAAACACTCGTTGCATTTCCACCATGATATTTAATAATAATAAGTAAATTATGAGTGTTAAAGTCACATCAAACGAATTTTTTTATTTAACTGCAGAAAAGTTAAAAATGGAAATTTTAATGAATATACTTATATTTGGCCAGATCTACTATTTAATATAATATAAAAGAATGCAAAAAATTATGCTCGATTTAACTTGAACTTCCGTCAATGAAACTTTACTCCATTAGTATCATATATAAAAAGCTTAAACATGGTCTCAGTGCCAAACATGTTTGCATTGCATTGCATTTGTCCATGCTTAGTCCCCATTAGCGTAGGTTTTTTATACCCTTCAAACCACAGTGCAGAGGGTATATATCAGGTTGTGAAATTCGTTTGTAACTCAATTCTTTTTCTGCTGAACGAACGAACCGCGTATATATCATATTCCGAACTCTGACGGATTCCAAACAAGAGCTGGCAGGTAAATTGTATGGTCGTAAATCGGCTACTGAACTATGTAAACAGCTCATATTAAGGGGGGTAAGGTTTTAAGGGCCAAAAAAAAGAGCGTATTTACATAATTTTTTTTTTTTAGATATGAAAAGTCTTGGATTATTTATTTTATATACATGTTATACCATAACATTTGAAGTATCTTTTAAAAAATGTTCAATTAAAAATTTTAATAAATGAGTCCGTGACGGGGAATCTCCGACAAAAATTTGTTTTGCAGTGACATCATAACCGGTGCCGGATTATGTGAAATAAAAGAATCGAAATGCGATTAAAAGGTTTCCCGTGGTAGTCAAGTAGAGCTTTTTTTAATTTTTGGCTTTATTTTTGGCAGCATTGTGAAGTGAAAAACACAATTTTTGCCACAAAAATTCAGTGAATTTGTTGTTAAAAAATGGGAACAAATGGAAAAGAAAAAACTCTTCGTGATTACCTGGTGATTTATGTGTAGAAATAGTGTATAAAATTTGACTAGAATTGGTCAAGTAGTTTTTTTTGTTATGATGTTCAGGGACTCCAAGTATATTATTTGCGAGAAAATCGATTTAAAGTTTTTTAAAATCGATATATACGATATACCGTTAGCTTTGCTCTAATTTAATTGACGTTTTGACACAATACTCTCGATATCTTGAACATTCAAAAGAAATTGTAGAGACTCCATAAACTATAAATATTTTTGATCCATGTGAAAGGAGAAATCGATCTGGCGAGGTCCGTCTATCTATTTATTGAAGACATTCTTCTGTCCGCAATAATTCGAGTGGATCGAATCGCCTGAAATGTTCGACATAATCTGCAGCAGTTTGGTATTGAACTTGGAGCCTCTATACCAAATATGCGAGGAATGAAAATTTCATAAAAGAAACTAAAAATACTGAAAAAATTTTATACGTAACAAAACAGCTGCATATAGACATGTATTATTGCATTTAATTGCTTTAAATTAAAAAAAAAAAAACACGAAATTAACTAACATTTTTTTGATTATCTTAATAATTTTAAACATCATTGTAAAAAATATAGCGTTTATAATTCAAAATCCAGCCATTCTTGACTCTTAGAGAACCTTGGTTATAATATTGTGTTTATAACAAGGATGGACGGTATCAAAGATTTGGCATAGCACTATTAATTGTTTTCTTTATTTGTGGCTAATTTAAGCAAGGGATTTTTCTGTACCATCAGTTTTTTTGTATTCTACTTATCTTATAGAAGCCATTAATATTAAATTACCGTTTTTAAGTGATTTCGGGTAAATTGTCGTTCTATTTTCGTTTTACTTGCCAAATGGCATTTATGTATTACGAGGTGTTCAAAAGTTTTCTTTAATTAGAACCAATCTAATTGTATTATGCAATAATCTAAGAAAGATATATGAGAAGTTTTTGGAATACTTCTTGTGGTTATTCATCTGAAGTGAATGAACATCTATTACAGCTCGATTTGATGTAATAAGTTCATTTATTTTATTATTATATCTTTAAGCTTTCAAATTTAATTCGGTTGCATAATTTTTCGTTCCAAGTTTTAACAATGAGTTGTATACTTACTCGTGATGCATATAGTTGTGTTCATTAAAATACTTGCAGCAGAGTATTTTGTGTGTAAACTTTTATCGGCTAGCTATCAGCCAGATTAAAAGAACATCATATCGAAAAAATTAAAAAAAATTTAGTTTGTTAGATCTGTAGTCATTTTCAGACATATTGCAATTAATACTGTAATTAATATGCAAATTTTAATTTTGTTTCAATGGTGCGTGGTAGAGAAGAATGAAAGCATATAGTTCATAACTACACTGTATTCTTAATCGGATCGGTTTCTGGCATTTCAGCCTTCATCAGCGATTTATTGAACATTGAGATAATTGTTATGTTATTATTGAATAGATTGTTTCTATATGCAATTTTTTACTTAGGGCGGCCGTGAGGTTTGAAAAATTTTGTTTCAATGGGCATGATTTAAAACTAGGTGAATCTATAAATTATCTATTAATTCTCAGGAGCAACTGTGCAGTTACATGACCCAAGCTGTACTCCTCTAATTTACGCTTTTTTCACATACATATATAAGTTTCGGTAATAACTACGAGTGCTAAGTTATAGTGCTATATCTCCCATAAAGCCTAAATAATTGTATAATTCATGATTATAAAAAAAAATATAAAAAAAAATAGTAACGTTTTGCACAAAATAAAGATTTTTTGTTTTTAGTTAAAGGTAATCCACAGAAAGCTCTGATCCTGTCTATATTGGTAGAATCAGTTCACTAGTCCTGTTTTAAAAAGCAGGCCCATCGGAAATATGGTCGGTTTTTGGAATAAGAACATCATTTCATTAGATTTTCACATATGTATTTTGTATATGAAATTGGGGTATGGAAGTTTGAACAAAAAATCTTATTTAAAAAAAACACAGGTGCTACTATTTCAATGAACGCAGCTGTACAAGTACATACATACATATGTGTATGAATGTGAGTATAAGAATGAAAAAACTTTTACCAACAAAATAAAACCCATCCTTTAATAATTTTCTTATCAATTCAAATGAAAGAAGAAAAGTTTAAAATTAAAAACAAATGAATTGTTCTTTATAAACAAACTTTACCATTTTGAAAGTGCAATATTTATCTGTATCTCTATGACACCTTATGGAAAATTACCTTTAAAATTTACTAGCAATTTACATGAATACAAGCAGTATCTGTGAGTTGTGTTTAAGGGTCCAATTCATTCTACAGCAATATTATCATTTCTTTTCTTCTTTTTTTTTTTTTGCAAGCTGCATCGAACACACAACTCAATTCAAACAAATACAAGTATGAACACCACTCAGAGTACGCATGTAATTATTCTATGTGTATTAAAATAATAAATATGTAAGCGTGTATATGTACTTATGTATTTATGCATTTACTTTTATGTTTGTTTTTTACTTAATTGTCAAGCATTAAAAAATTGCAATTTACTTGAAGGACATCCACTACTTTTGTGTATCCTTTGTAAATGAAATTACACCCTTCTTTTTTCCTGCAAGAAGAAAAAAAAAAAGAAAAAATTGATATGAGAAATAGAGAAAACTAAAGAATGAGGAAATAAATCTACAATAGAAAAGAAACGAAAGAAGAAATTCAATCAATTCAAATATGATTACAATTGTACAAACTCGCACATATACAGACATACACACACGCATCCTTTCATCTTAATATCCTGGCGTTTCTCAAATGGAAGGAAACTATGCTTTTGTTCTTAATGAAATGATGGAAAACAGAATGACAACAACAAAATCAGTATTGAAGTTTTAGAACTTTACCACTTTTTACCACTTTATGAAACATTTTTCGCAAAGCAGAAGATTGCCGTTGTTTATTTCTTTTTGTGTTGTTGTTACCATGACAATATAAACTTTACTAAAACCAGTCTCCAAGGACAGTATCTGTGTATGGTTGTGTATGAAATGGAGTGAAAACTTTACAATATGAGTAGGGTTTGATATGAAAACCATGCACCCATTTTGCACAGCTTTTGGCATCGTGATGACAGTGGCGATGAGACAACAGCTGCAACTATTGCATACGCAATGAGAATAATGTTATTGATAGTGTTGCTCATGATGCAGTATTGGAGCTGCTGTATTATTTGTTTCTAAAGAATTTTGAAGATGGTTGGATGGTAAGTGAGGTATTTGATGTTTGCTTATGTGCATGAAAATGTGTTTTGAAGTGGAACAGTCCTTAAAATAAATTAGTTTAACTTACTGGGTGTGCTGAAAGGAATATTTGAAAAGAATACATTTCAATACTGGACGAAAGTAATCATGGGTCCGAAATGAAAATGAAGAGAAATTTAAAAAATCAAAAATATTTAAAAATGGGTTTGTTGACAATGGTTTGGTATTGATTGGGCTTGACTTACCTGGCGTACTTACTTTATCTATCCCCTATTTTTATTAATGACATTTTGTTAGCCTTTACTTCAAATCATTGACGCTTATCAGTTTTAAGACATGATCAATAATTGAAACACACTTTACTTAAATTTTATTATATAATTCAAGGTTATCTCAAAAGTTTACGTATTCTTCTAGATACCACATGTGTAAGTTGTATTAGGTTAAAATATATATCTGCCGTACGGTTTAGGAGTTGTATGGTGCGGTCTTTTATTTTAATGCCGTACGATATAGCGGGTTCGAGTTATTTCATACAATATCAATTTATAATCTATAACAATCTGTGGGCAGGTATAATGAATTTGTACTGATGTTTACGACAATGAAAAAAATCAAGCCTAGAGACCCCCTTTTCATTAAAATTATCGATTCAGATTCACTTTCCGAGCCGATGTAGTGATGTCTGTCTGTCCATCTGTGTGTTTTGTACACAAGCTACAGGTCGCAAATGGTCATACATGTATTTGTTTGGAATTGAAGACCTGAACTTTAATTGGGTCAAGCACCGCTGAAATTCGATTCTGAATATCCGTAGGATCTAGATTATAACATATATTGTGCTAAAATTTATTTTGTGTGCCATTGTTATGTCTATGAATCACCACATTAAATAAATTTGTCCATATAAAATAACCTTTCAATATCACATAAACCTATCTCAAGGATCAAATACACGACCCATATTATTTGGAGCACATAATGACCTCACTATTCATATGTAAACTGTGTATCTTTGGACCCACGACCTGGATCCGAAACTCATGGCATAGAGTCGGCCTTGAACTGTGTGATATGTGCTATGTATGCATTTTATTTAAATTTTATTTTATTTATAGAAAGTAAAGTTGTTAAATAATTCATTCGTATAAACATCTGCTTATGATGCCAGAAGTTCTGAATTACAAATAATTCCTTGGTGGTTTAGTAATGAAAATAAAACATATTTTATATGATGGATTTCAAATGCACCATCAAATATAATCTAATATACTAAATATTAGGTCATGTAATACTCTGTTTTGCTCAAAGTCGAACGCAGTTCACCACATAACAAAAAGTTAACAGATATTTGATTTATTTCGAAGAAAATAAAACACTTAATTAAATATTATAATTTAATATTATTATAAAATTTAGTTTTTATTGATTCAAAATAATTTTTCTCAAACTCAAAGAAACTGTTAACTTTGCCAAAATTCGTTTACATTTTTGTTAATTTTCAACTTAATTTTGATTTTAAAAAATTGCTATATGACGACTACTAATGTTTTAATAAGAACGATTTCTGGGATAATGCTTTTATCAGCTATTACAAATATTTGAATCGTCGATCATGGAACTTGAACCTGTGTCTCAGTACACATGTACTCAGAGAACATTTTTATGAAACACTTCAACTGATGCACCAGAAGTTAGATCTGTATACTGGTTAAAATATAGTTATGGTGACTTATTTGAATCTTCGGTTTCTTGAACTGACATACTAAGATTTTTCAGTAATCGGATAAATGTCAATTCTTATTATGAAGAAAAGCACTTTTTGAAAATGTTTGTCTCTAATATAGCAACAAACATCAAGGATATTCCAAAACCATTTACACAATTTCTACTTAGCACCCGGTTTATGTTAACGTTTAAGTTAAATGCATTTTATAGAACTTTTGTACAACTAAACAATGCAAACTCTTTGAAACATGTCTATCTCAAATCTTAAACACACAAAATAAAATAAAAACTACAACTGCACCCAATCAACTGAAAATTGGCAAATCGAGTACAGTATACTAAACAACACAAAAGAATGAAAAACTTTTATAAAATTACAGAGAAAAAAAGCTACAAGGATTAAGGCATTTGGGCGTCGTCAATGAGTTTTAAAAGTAAAAAGAAAAAAATCTAAATGCGACGGCTGCTTTTTAACACCGGACAAAAAGTAGAACAAAATCAAATCTTAGCGAAGAAAAAATATAACAAAATTATACAAATACTTTAAACTTTAAGAAAACCACCGAAAAGAAACACTGCATCATTAGGGGCGTGTAATGACTGAACTTCTTCAATGCCAAACAGGGACAAATAATTAGTTGCTCTCCGCATAAACTATATGGTGCTTTCATTTAATATGGTAAATTCTTAGTTATGTTTCTATATTTACTTTTTTTTTATCAACAAATAATGAATCAACTATTGTGCACAATACCATTTTTCTGTAATCTGGTTAAATTGTGCAAAAGTGCAAAGGTGATGACTATACATCAATTTTATGACTGCCATTTTGGTGTGAGTGAAATGACATGTTCCATTGCAAGAGCAGCCATCAAACATGTAATACTTTGTTTGGGAATGTTTGTGTGTGTGTAGTAACTGTAGAAAGTGCTGCCAACGTTTTAGTTTGTCACTGCCGCGGTCGACTTCTGACGGTTTTACAGAGCTGTTGACTGTGCAGCTCTTTAGCGGCAAAAAGTTCAAAAAATTAAAATAAAAACAAAATTCCAAAACAAAAGCAGAACTTCTTCTAATTGTGTGTTTGGGAATTTTGATTCCAATGCTGTTTTTCAGTTCGCTCTCGGCCCTACAATAAAGAAAATAGATTTTTTTTTTTGCAAAACATTTGCTATATTATGATATTTTTTGGTTTTTCTTCTCTAAAGTATTCAATCTCTGAGGAACTTTGAGTGGGTAGTTTGGATTGTTTATATTGAGTTAAAGTTTTTTATATGAAAACTAAAAGCAGCACATGCTTATTTACGTTCACACTTTTGTAGCTTTAAAAAGAAGGTGTTTATAAAATTTGAATAATTTTGATTTTGTATATATGTTGAATAATTTTCTGATGACAAATGTGTTTCAAAATTATTGAATAAGCGCCATAAATATTATAACACATAAAAAAAGTTTTATATTTAAATTCTATTTTTAACGATTTTTTAATAGTTTGCTTTAGAATTAACAAAAAAAAAAGAAATAATTTAAACAAAAATTTAAGTATATGTATTTTTTTATTCTCATATCTACATATTTATGTAGGTTTAGTACTGTATACTCTTTGATAAAAGGTATTTTTTTTTTAACAAAAATATTTAAATTTCCTCTTTTTTTTAATTTACGTATGTTCAAACTTTTTTCTAGAACACAAAACCGCCGGTAATTAGTCCAAAACATTGTGAATATATAAATTTTTGGATTGGCTTTGTTAAAGTTTGTATAAAGATACAAAATTTTGATATTTTTCTATATTTAGTCTGTCTTTTTCTGCCTGCTCTAAAATGGTCTGACCAGTCTACATCATTTGACATAGTTTTTTTTTTTATCAATTTAGTTAATTGTGCTCTTCTGGAACAAGTCAGCCACTGTGCATTTAAATTTAACGGATTTAAAATTTGAATAAATAATTTACAAGACTCGGACTTATATTAAGCCGTCATAATTGCTATACATTGTATTCATTGATCGATGAAACACCCACAAATAAAACTAAATTTTCTGAAGATTTAGTACTTATGCACAAACTAAACAAGAGTACTAATGAAATGCCCTGACTAAATACAATAGTACAATAAATTTTATGACAAGATCGTAAAACGCTTATTGTAGCAATAGCTGCGTTAGAGTATTTTAAAAACTAATCAATACAAATATGAATTAAATAAATAAACACACACACACACACATAAACATGCATGCGTATCTACTAATGTTGGTATGATTGTAATAAAACGCTCATTCAGCAAAATTAAATCCGCAACGATAACGAATATTCCTTGTTGACTTAACTTACGTTTGTGTGTTTGCGTGTGTGTGTTTGTTTACACGAAAAACCTTAAACTCAACTTAATCTATTTCTCAAAAGATCTTAAAAACTCAACTTGTGCCGGCAGTAGATTAGTAACTTAAATTAAATATGTCTTCCTTGTTCCTTCCTTCAACAACCGCAAACGTTTATTGAGCACAATTCAAACCATTACTTAATTTTTATGAGTAATAAAACTTAGGAAAAGAAAAAAAAAACAGTTGTGAAAAATGGGTTTTAACCGCTATCGATCGAAATTAAGTCGTGTTTTAAAGTGTGTATTTATATCAGGAAACCAATTAAAAAAATATTATTTCATCGTTTATTCATGGAAGAAATCAAACAATTTGTCTTAAAGCTTGAAAAAAAAAGATGCTATACACTGATTTATTAAAATCGCATTTAAATCGTTTGAAATAAATAGTAAAAATATAAATAACAAACCCAAACGATCTACATATATATATAAAAAAAAACCAATAGAAATTTTATGACTTTTTGTTTAAAACCATACATTTGACTTGCTTTTTTTTTCATTATTATAAGGCAAAATGTAACAAAAGAGTGGTCATAAAATTTTTTCGATTATTATTCTTAATTCATTTTCATATTGAATTTTAATTAATATTTTTCTGATGGTTTATTTATACATTTATAACTTATGAAAATTTAAAATTTAATGGAGATTTTAAAAATTTGCAGCAATAAATTAAATTAAGATCGCTTTACTAAGCTAAAGAATGCTTTATTCTAGATCAAATGAGGTCAAGTAAAATGACCTCAATAGATGATTTTTTCTAAAATAACAAACCAACTATGAAACAGATATGTTTGTCTACTTCATTTGGTTATTTATCAGGATTGTGCTATATATGAAGTGTCTTGCACAAAATAATTAATAAAAATTATTATATTCATTGGTTCAATTTTGCCGGTTAGGGTAGTTCATATATCTTAATAATAGGCGTACAGCATTTTGGACAGTTCTACACTAGCAGTTAGAATTACTGGCAACTTATAAAAATTACAACAAATTTTTATATAAATATAGTTCGCAACTCCCGTGCGATATAATTTCATGCTTTTCATAAATTTTAAATGGATTGATATAAAAAATTATCCTTCCTAAGTCTCATTTTTTGTAATCTTAATGAAAATGCTGCAAAATAGTTCTTAATAAAGTCTTAGTGTCATTATTTGATACAATTATTACTAATAAACTTTCTGCGTAAATAGTTTACCATTAAATTGCAAAATAATTGTAAAGGTTATTATCGTCAATGACGACTAATTATTTATTTCGGTAAATGGTCTCAAGGTTCAAAATTGTTTAAATGTTGAGTGCAGGGGCGTAACACTTTCACATCATATCATCACTTTTCTTTAAATTTTTGAGAGCAAATACTTACTAATATTTTTTTATTATAATGAGGACACTATTGTTCATCAAAATTAATTTCGAACTGAACCCGAACAAATTGACCACACCTAATGAACAACCTGTTTTTGAAAAAAACACACACAATTTACTTTTAACAATAACAATGACATCTCTCTCATGAACAATGCATTTAGCATTCTACCGAAAAAAAAATATCGGTATTGGGTTTAAACCGAAAGTCGAATAATTAAAATACTTATATGGTCATACATAAATCAAGGCTGCTTCTTATCATGCTTAAATTATTCGAATTGGAGATATTAGCTCCTTTTTGGTGGTTGAAAACTATTTTAAACAAGTAAGAAAATTATAGTCGGTCTAGACCGACTTTACGATACCCTATACCAACTAACTGGATATAGAAAATAAGCAAAAACCAAATTTGAGTGGGATTTTTATTAATTTTTTTGGCTGCAGATATGAAAAAGTTCATATCGGATGCTATATCTATATAGGGACTAGGTCCAAAAATGGACCGATCCTGATCTTGTTTGGTAAAGTCTCTTGTATTTTGCAAAAATATATACGAACAAAATTTGAGAAGAATCAGTGCAATATTTTTGTTTTTTAATAGATTTAAGTGAAGATCGGGAAGCAGCTCTATATGGGGTCAAAGGGATCATTTTTGGACTACTCATTAATGGATGTAATGAACGCATACAAACCCAATTTGAGTAAGATCTATATGAATTTGGATCTTATGGCAATTTATGTCGATTTCATAGGGGTAATTTGTATGGGGGCTAGGTCTGAACATGGACCGATTCTCACCAATTTCAATAGCGTTCATCCCATGGCCGACATAAGCTCATATACCAAATTTCATCAAAATATATTCATATTTGCGACCTGCAGTTTGATTACAAGGTTTACATGGACACACAAACGGACGGACGGACATTGTTAAATCAACTCAGAAAGTGATTCTGATTCGATCGGTATAATTAAAGATGGGTCTAGATCAAATATTTTTGGTTGTTACAAACAGCAGCACAAAGTCATTATACCCAAACCACAAGTGGTATAGGGTATAAAAATGTATTCAGAGAAACTTTAATATTCGTGACATCTCTAATTATAAGTAAGTTTTTTATTTTATTCGTAAGGAAGACTTCAACAACAAATTCTTAAATAATTTAACTATGAAGTAATATGACGAAAACAGAAATAAATAAAAAAAAGTCCACTTTCAATCCAATTCAATGTCGCTTATATATCTAATCAGTATAAGATCTTGGTGAAGTATTTTTGGCGTTAAGTCATAAATATATTTGAAAAATTGTAAAGAAAAGGAAATATATTATAAAATATGTTTAACTTTTAAATTGTAGAACAAAACAACTTTTCTATGCAGTTTTATTTAACTATATTTTTCAGCTTGTTTATTTATTATACCCTATATGTGACACATATATGATTTCAACCACATATTTAAAAAACAATCATAAATCTTAACATTCAGAGATTTTAAGAATATAAATTATCAGTCCCTGGAAACTGAATTATCATCAATACCATGGGCCGATGTCTTCTAAATGCCTATTGTCGATGAACAGCTTAGTTTTATACATTGTAATACAAATTATCTATACGAAAAATATATCTCAGTTAAATCTAAGAAAATTCGAAACGATAAACGATTTAGAACAACTGAGCTCCATAACACCTTCAAACAGAAGAACAGTAAATTCAACAATTAGAACTGCTAAGTCAATATTTTATGAGGAAAAATTTGAATCTGCTTTCTGTTCGAAAAAGAAATGGAGGGAAATTCGCAAAATGGGCATTGTTAATGATGACATGAAAGCTGAGATCACAATAGATGTCAATCAGTTAAATTTCGATTTCACCAATATTTCAATGCCTGCAGCTGATATAAACTTTTACAATAATATTTCCACCAATGATATTATCGAACCAAAAACATTCGCTTTGCTTTAATTTTATACATTTCACTCAAGAAGATGTTTTGGAATCATTTCTCAGCATTAAATCGGATTCTATAGGGCACGATGGGGTTCATCCTAAATTTATAAAACTGATTTTGACTTATTTCTTACCGCACATAACACATATGTTTAATACTATAATCACAACATCTACTTATCCATCTATGTGGAAACACGCAAAGGTTATACCCATACCAAAAGCTGATAAGACATGTAGACCAATTGCAATATTGCCTTATATATCCAAAGTTTTTGAGCGTTTAATTCATACTCAAATGAATCATTATTTATATACAAATAGTTTGCTTATTGATATACAATCGGGTTTTAAACCAAAACACAGCTGTACATCTGCTCTAATTGATGTTTCGGAGAAGCCAGATAAATGATAATATGATATCATTTCTAATATTACTCGATCACAGATAAATGATAATATGATATCATTTCTAATATTACTCGATCACTCAAAAGCGTTTGACACTGTAGATCATTCTATTCTCTGCCTGAAACTGAGAGGCTTATTTCATTTTTTAACAACAGCTGTAAAATTAATTTACTCTTATCTTTGCGATAGAAGTCAGTCTGCATATAATGGATTGAATAACTCTAACAGCTGTTTAATGCCTAGAGGAGTGCCACAAGGATCGATACTTGGTTCACTATTGTATGCTATATATGCAAATGACCTGCCTTCACAAATTCATTTCTGTGGAATACATTAGTTGTAAACCATCGAGTGTTACAGAATAAACGATGACCTCAACTATATTTATGAATGGGCATCAGCAAATGGTCCTTGCTTAAATGCTAAAAAATTTATTGGCATGATCATTGGTAAAGCAAAGACCTTACCAAGAAATCTACCACCTATACTGATTAACAACAAAAAAAAAATTGATCTAGCTGAAACTGCGAAAAATCTTGGCGTTATATTCAACAAAAAACTTGAATGGTCGGATCACATAAAAATTGTCTGCGGTAAAACTTTTGCTATGCTGAGGAATCTATGGATGTCACAGTATTATGCGCCCTTGCATATTCGGATGTTGCTTACCAAGACCTACTTATTATCAACACTAATGTATGGATGTGAGCTTTTCTCCAGTTGCGAAGCAAACAAAGGCTTAATGTAACTTATAATAACATTGCCAGATACATATGTATATGGCCGTAAAAGACACTGAAGCATCTCACAATACTCGCAACAAATCTATAATATATCATTCGAAAACTTACTAAAATGCCGAACATTATTGCATAAAATAATTTATTTATTTACATAAAATAATTTATACAGCTCAACCTGAATACCTTTACAACAGAATAACTTTTTCGAGATTAACGCGAGGTAAAAAAATTAACACTGTACGATATAAAAAGCAAATATCTGAACGCCATTTCTTCCTGAATTCTATTCGCCTTTGGAATCAACTACCCCCCAACATTCAAATTATTAGCAAAGGAAGGCACTTCAAAGCAGCTATATATAGCGACTTTGCTTAATTAAAAATATTTTGTAATAACTATTGTACTTGTTTTAGTTATAATTAAATAATTGTCAAGTTAACATTACTTATTGTTTAAAATATTTAAAATTGTATTAATTTTATTTTATTTTGTTTAACAATATTCTATGTTTGCCTTAATCTACCCAGTACTGTAATATAAGACATGTTCTTGTTGTAGTTATTGTATTTATCATCAATAAATAAATAAATAAAATATATAAATAAATACATCTATTATTATTCCGGTCGGCTTATCGCAGTCGATTTAGCGATATATGTCCGTCTGTCTTTCCTTCTATCTGTGTGTCCTTGTGATCAAACTACAGGTCGCAAATATGAAAATATTTTGGTGAAGTTTGGTATATAAACGCTATTGAATCCTCACAAAATTATCTTCTATGGGATCTACTTAAATTGTAATAACATCCAAGTTACCATATGTATCCCGGTAAAATTTAGTTTGTATGTGTTTATTATATCTATTAATCAGTAGACCAAAAAAAAAAAAACAATTTATAATAATTCTTAGTCATAGCCGATATATAAAGCTATATCCCGATCTTTTTAAAATTGGTTTGTATATTTTTTTAAGTAAGTGCTTCTACCAAATATCGTCAGTATCGCTCAATTTTTCAAGCTAGCATCCGATATGGAATAGCAAATCTGCAGCAAAAAAAAATAAATGACAATGCCCCTTAAATTTGGTTTATGCTAATTTTCTATATCTAATTAGTTGGACCTAAACCCGTTTCTCTTAACACATGGTATACTCGGTCCAGATTTGTTAATTTTAATTGCTTTTTTGTTTGAGGCGGCATTTTGTAACGAAAAATTTACCAACTTCCCGTCTAGCTAGAACTCTGAAACTTTTCGAACTTACCTAAAGTGGATGACAGAACATTATTTTATAATTTATTTTTTACCACGTTCTGATCATTATTTCTCTCTGTAAACTTGAATTCGATTTTGTCAAATGCAACTTCCCGACTATCTACAGCATTAATTGTGGCAGTTAAACTGAAATCTTATAAAAGCAAATATTTTAAATAAATATTAATTATTAAATATTTTAAAACTTTAGTTCTACATAACTTAAAAATCCCAGAAAAACAAGAGTATTTACTAAATAATGCAAATATAAAAGTAGGAGGTTTAGGGAAGGACAGTGAATATAATTTCATAATACGCGAAAAAGAACAAATGCTAGATATTATCGGCAGCTTATTGAGTCAGTTCACTAATACAAACAAATTTATAATAGTAACAATAGTAACATATAACTTCGAATACAATATGACCACTATAACAAATATTAATCCAGAAAAAAGATCAAACAATTTAAGTGAAACGCAAACAGGAGATTATTTTATAACGAGAAAGAAAATAATATATATTTCCTCTAAAATAAGTGGTAAATTGTCTTCAGGGACAGAAAAGGGTTAGAGACCCTATCTCTTCGGTCTATCTAATTGGATATAGAAAATAAGCATAAACCAAATTTGAATGGTATTGTTATTAATTTTTTTGGCTGCAGATATGAAAAAGTTTATATCGGGTGCCATGTTTATATAGGGACTACGTCGGAAAATGGACCGATCCTGACTATATTTGGTAAAGTCACTTACATTTTGAAAAAATTTATACAAACCAAATTTAAGAAAAATCTGTGCAATATTTTTGTTTTTTGATACATTTAGTGTAAATCGGGAAGCAGCTCTATATTGGGCCTATGACTAAGAATTGCCCTATGGAGATTATTTTTAGACTACTGATTTATCGATATAATAAACACACACAAACCCAATTTTACTGAGATCTATAGGATAATTTGGATCTTATAGCAATTTATATAGATTTCATAAGGGTCATTTGTATAGGGACTAGGTCTGAACATGGACCTTCTTTCACCAATATCAATAGCGTTCATCCTATGGCCGGCAAAAGCTTATATACCAAATTCATCGAAATATATTCATATTTGCGACCTGTAGTTTGATTACAAAGTTTACATGCACACACAGACGGACAGACGGACGGACGGACGGACATCGCTAAATCGACTCAGAAAGTGATTCTAAGTCGATCGGTATAATAAAAGATGGGGCTAGGTCAAAAATTTTTGGTAGTTACAAACATCAGCACAAAGTTATTATACCCAAACCACACAGTGATATGGGGTATAAAAATTTACCAGATTTAATGATTTTTGAGTATTGTAATCTATTTAACAATATGTTGAATAATTCATAATTATCCTACCTAAAAAAGATAGAGATATGAGAAATCCGAAAAATCTTCGGATCTCCCCAATATTAGTATAATTTTCGAAATGTGTATAAATGATAATATAAATAAATTTTGTAACAACAACAACATGATTAGTGAAAAACAATTTGGATTTGAATACAAGCATCCAACTACAAATGCCATACATTTACTCACATCGAATATAACTGGAATTGGAATAAAGAAATATGTAGAGGAGCTTGTGTAATAGAAATGGAAAAAGCTTTTGATAACGTTTGGATAGCTGGTTTGATATTTAAATTAATTGAATATAAATTTCCATTGCATTTAATAATACTCATATATAATATGATAAGAGATTAAACTTTTATGGTGTTTCACTAGAAACATAGAAGCAGAAAAATATTTAAAATCATTAATGGGTTACAACAGGGTACTGTCAATTCACCTATACTTTTTAATATATTCATTTTAGACCTATTTTATTAAAATTGAAAATGTTATAGCTTTTGCAGATGATATTATAATACAAATATTTCATGCTGATTGCACAATTTATAAAATTATTAAAAACTTACAAAATCTGTTTAATATCGTTGAACAATTTGCATTGGATTGGAATATGAAAATAAATAAAGGAAAATTTGAAACAATATTATTTAGACTTACAGTAGATAAATGCAACAGTAACATTAAAAAAAAACTGGAAATCATTTCGAATTAAGTCCAACATATATAATTCTAATCTACCAAACAAAGAAATTGTCAAATATCTAAGCACATATTTAGATAATATTTTATATCTTAACAACTACTTCAAAAAGGTACTTTTCAAAGCACGGAATGCATTCTTCTTATATAAAGCATTATTTTTTTCAAGATATATTAAGTCAAAATTAAAGATTAATATGTTATTAGACCAATTCTAACATATGGATGTCCGATTTGGTTTCATATTTCACCATCTTATGTGGGAAAAATTTAGGTATTTGAAAATAATGTTTAGGGTCTTGCACTTCATTATCAAGATCTCCAGAAAGTAATTTTTGAAAATATGTGCCGAACAAAAAGTTATATAATGCATCAGAATTGCATAAGAATTCATAATTCTATTATTAATTTAATAAGATATAATATTTTGAGAGGCACAGCATGTACATAAAATAATTTAATAATGGCTTCGTACTTTTCAAATGACGAATACATATCTGAAACATTACAAAACGGATTCGTCCCACCGGAGGCCATTTTATACCCTATACCAGGGTATAATGACTTTGTGCTGATGTTTGTAACTAACGAAAATATTTGACCTAGACCCATCTTTTATTATACCGATCGACTGAGTATCACTTTCTGAGACGATTTAGCGATGTCCGTCCATCCGTCCGTCTCTCCGTCTTTGTATCCATGTAAACTTTGTAATCAAACTACAGGTCGGAAATGTGAAAATATTTCGATGAAATTTGGTAAGTAAGCTTCTATCAGCCATAGCACAAACGCTATTGAAATCGGGGAAAATCGGTGCATGTTCAGACATAGTCCCCATATAAATGACACCTATGAAATCGACTTAAATTGCCATATGCTCTCGGTCAAATTGGATTTGTGTGTTTATTACACCCATTAATCAGTAGTCCAAAAATAAACCCTATAGGACAATTCTTAGTCATAGCCCCCATATAAAGCTGTTTCCCGACCTTCAGTTAAATCTATCAAAAATCTGATTTTTCTCAAATTTGGTTTGTATATGTTTTTGCAAAAAATAAGTGACCTTGCCAAATATAGTCAAGATCGGTCCATTTTTCGACCTAGTCCCCATATAAATATAGCACCCGATATGATCTTTTTCATATTTGCTGCCAAAGAAATTAATAAAAATCCCACTCAAATTTGGTTTATGATTATTTTCTATATCCAATTAGTTGGGCCTAAGAGATAGGGCCTCTAAACGCATGGTATAGGGTATCATATAGTCGATCTGGTACAAAGTACAATGGCATTCCAGTCTTTTATCATCATTTTAGACGGGCAAATATTGAAACAGTTAATTGCAATATTACAACATCGAATACTTTTCGGCATGATGAAACTATTTCTAACAGAGAACTCTACATTTAACAAAGATCGAAAACCAAATTCTGGCGGTTTACATTAGTAAAATTTTAAACTTTTTTAAGCCTCAGACTTTATTTTTTTTTTTGCCAATATATAAGTAATGTTGTTTTTTTTTAATACTTTCATCAAAAATTAAAAAATAAAAGTACATTTGAAGTACATAAAATATTTTTTTTTTTTTAATCCAAACTTATTATTATTTTAATAATACTAGAGAGCCCGTATAAGGGACTTTGTATATATGTACGAGTAGTTAAAGTTTTTCTCCGATATTGTGAATAAATAAACGATTTAAAAAAGGCCAGTCCGTTATAGCTCACACTGACACGCCCTTGTCGGCAAAAATTTTCAAAGGAAAGGAAGCCATTCTAAATGGTTGGTTCAAAATATCGAGTATTTATAGGTTTCTGGTTAATTCTACAAAACCTAAATTGAAAATTTTATAAAAATTATTTGTTTGAGTATCCATATATGTGTATTTCGTAAAAGATCCTTCTTAAAATTATAATAAAAAAACAACTAAAAACAATATTAGAGATTATATACCAGAAATGAAACAGTAATAGCTTTTATATATACAAAGTAATCGCGTTATAGTTTATTGTAACCTTTTAAAAATCTTTTGTTTTTGCTAGAAATTTTAAATAAATTACGCATATGTCATATAATTATTGCTTGTACAGTTTTTACAGAGTAGTCTGCGTGTATTAATTAAATTAAATTGTTAGTTTATTGTTAACAAACTACTTTGATATGCTTCATTTAAAAAAAAAATTATCCTCAATTGTTACTTATTGAGTGTTGCATATTGCATTGAATTCGGCAACTTAATGGACACATTCATTTGCTCCATTTTTACATTTTTAATTTCAGAATGCGTGTTATGCATTTCATAAGGTAAAAAAAAAATTTTTGCAACAATTATTTATTGTCATATAAAATATATTCATTATTGCCATTAACCGGCCATAAATTGGAAAATAAATGTCGTGACTACATAGAACTTACCGCTCATCCTCGTTGACCAAAAACCCAATACATGAGTTTAAAAATTTTATACTTGAACGCTTGTGTACGTGGGCTATTTGATAAATGAAGAAACTAAACTTGCACTAAAAAAAGAAAAATAATTAACACCTTTAAATGGAACGCGGAACAATTTCAGATTAATTTATTTTTGTTTCCACTCTTCGAGTAATTAGTTTTTAATTCAGTCTAGTATATAATGAAACTAATTTTCTTGCAACAGTTTAATTGGATTGTCTTGACATTGTAATGTCTTAAATGCCATCTTTCTGGTTGCGGAACACACGAAACTCAAAATTGAGTTGATAAAAGACAATTTTAATTTGTTTAAACAAGTTCTATAGGAGAAGCAAAATGTGTTTCTGTGTTCAGCGACATTGTCGATCAATTAAAATTTTGTAATTTTGTTTTGAAAATAAATCAAATTTTCTCATTTTTTAATAGTAGTTCAATTATTTATGCCGCTCTTTATAAAGTAGTTTTAAAAGAACATTTATGAACGTCGAACTTTTTAAGAAAATATATTATTTTGATACTTTACAACTCAACGAACAGACTTCTTATGTACGAATTTAAAGCATTTAATGTCGTTATTTTCAGTACATACCATTGCCTTTTTTGTCGAGTTGTTGATGTTGGTGGTTGGTCGGTTATATGCCAAGCCATGATTTTAATGTTAATATAAAAAGGCGTTATACCCTACACCTACACATTACTGTGCAGAATGGCATATAAAAGCTCGTCAATAAGGGTTCTTAAAAAAAGAAATTCTTAATCCTTGTAATACCTAAGAGTTAATCTATCGATGCATGGCCGCCTACATTGTTGGCTATTTTTAGAGGGATAACTTTTCAATACAAAAACAAAATTTAGTTGCAAAAAAATCATCAATTCCCCTTAAAAACTTTAGTGCGGAGATTGTGATATACTACTGTACTCGACTAGTACATGAGCTACTCGAGCAGAACGAGTAGCTCGAGTAGTAAAAATGAACATGTTTCATGTGTGAAAGCATGTGAGGGATAAATATAAGTATTTAGTATGACAAATATATGCTTTCCGGAATTGGAGAAGTTCCAGGAATATTATCCTCAAATTGAATTTGATTCGAACTGTTCCATCTGCTGTAGGTGAACTACTTCTGGATGAAGCACGATCACTTTCCATAAAAAAGTACGAAAATATGCACTCCATCTTTAACATCATATTGAGAAAAACAAATTCAGAAAATATTGAAGCATTCTGATAAAAACTGTGAAGTGGGCTAACTGCTACTCGCAATTGATCAGCTACTTTCTATACACGTGTGGGAAAATGTACCTTTATTTAAAATTTGATATAGTTTTACAAGAAAATCCTTCACGACTGTTTGCATTTTGAAGTATATACGCTTAAAAATTTCAGAGCATTTCAAAAAAAATATTTAAGGAAGACATTGTACAAACTTACAATTTCTTAATAATATGAGGGCATTATCTCATTCACTCTGAAATGTAAGCCATGTGAAATTGTGGATCGGACGAACTACTACTCGAAAAAGATCAGGCACTTTCTATACAAAAGTTTGAAAATTTGCTCTTATTTCAAGTTTAAGACAATTTTACTGACAATTTTAATGACGTAGTAAAAATTGGTATGTTTTAGAGTTGTAAATATAAGAACAGTTTTTCTTTTAAACTTAATTTGAACTGAAATGAGAATGTGACTTTTGTTATAAAAAATTAATTATTATCCACATTAATTTCATCTCTTTCAAAATAATCTCCCATGTGATATAATACACTTATGCCCACGTTTTTTCCGATGCAGTTGTTAAATTCGATTTTCGAAATGGCGTTCAAATCGTTCGGCGATTCTGCTTTTATCTTCTCAATCGATTCAAAACGGGGTCACCGGAATGATTTTTGTATGTTAATTTAATAGCCAGTTGTCTCACTGTGGCGAATACGGTAGTTCTAGAACGATATGAGTCGAATTTTCTTGTCTGGAGCACTGTTTGTCTTTTCTCTGCCATATCGAACTGTTTCTACTATTTGTAAACACACTTTTGTCACATAGCCTGGTCACTGAATGCAGAAAGTTCATTCCTCAAACAAAATCTAATGAAACGTCCTTATTAAAAAAATCAGACATTCCCAAAATTGCCAAATTCATTTTAGTTGTTGACAAAAGTGAGCATCAATATTGAATCAATGAAGATATTATAACCTTTATAATAGGACACAGTATTATAGAAGTGGAGGGTATTAAAGAATTGACAAAGCCGACATAACAATTTGACTTGTTAATCTTTAAATTAGAATAAATAAAAAAAACGTGGAATATTATCAGAATCATTCGTTCGTTTGTTTAAACCAACAAACAGCAAGATTGTATTTTTATGGCCATTAATGGCAATAATTAAACATTTTTATGGGTTGCATTTTTAGCTGCTATAATCTACCTTATATGTGAATGTAACAGCATGTGTCGTCTGTGTGTAATATACTTACTGCTTTTATATGCACTTGAACATGTTTTCAAATTCTTGTTAATGAGAGTCTTCAAAAAACCGGTTTTAGATGAGTTCGAAAATATGCTTTTTACAAAACCCAAATTTGAAAGAATCGTAACTCTAAAACCGTTTATATGCTTTTTTATAATGCTATGTTCACACGGCCAGCAAGATACGCGGTTCGCTCTCTCATTCACGATTAGCGCCCGAATCATGATTGAATCTACATTATTCGCCATACAAAATTTTGAGAGCGAATCTACTTGCTTCAAAATGAACCTAGTAAGAAATTATCGTTAATTTTTCTGAACTAACTGTCAAAAATATATAAACAAATAAAAAACAAAAAATTAATTTGTGCAATAAAATAAATAGAAACATTTAACAAATAAAAAGTATATATTTACATATAGTATATATTCAAATAAAAATGGAAAAAATGAACTAGTGAAACGTGTAGAAGGATGTCTTCAAATATTTTCACAAAAAATATAAACGTCAATATGAAACAAGAACACTCGTCTGAACACCGAGGTTCACAATCATGATCCAGAGAGCGAATCAAGTGGTATATTTTGCCGTCTGAATATGCTAAAAGATCCAAAAATATTAACTCAGGGCATAATGTTTGTGTTGATGTATGTTACTACCAACAATTTTTCACCTGGATTTCCATCCATCCGTCGATCTTTCTGTGTGTTCTTGTAAACTATATAATCAAACTACAAGTTGAAAATATCAATATATTTCGATGTATGGTCATACATCCCCATACAAATCATTTATATGATATCGAGTGCTATGTGTCTTTATTAAACCCATTAATCAGTATTAAAAAAATAATCCCTGTAGAATCATTTTTAGTTATAGTCCCCATATAAATTTGCTTCCCAATCTTCACTTAAGTCTAGATAATCGGATTTGTTGATTACATCACAAATCATTGTTAGAAATTTCAGGAACACACTCAAAATTTCTAGTTATTCTGAAAAAGTCTCTTTTTGGGTGATTCCGAGTACCTAGAGACTTGATCGCTTTTTAAATATATATGATTAAAAAGTGCTATCAAGTGGCACTCTGTAAAATTTTTCAAGCAACTATTTATGTGAAAATTCATATTGGATGTGATAATAATATGGGGACTAGTTCCAAGTGGTTCCGCCAAATTTTTATAAACTGATATCACTTATATGTTCCTAAGTCGTAAACAAACTAAATTTGAGTAAAATGTGTCATACGTTATCTCATGTGTCAATTTTGTCAGTTTTGAGCTAACGATGCCAAATATATTAATTTTAAACGCTCCTTACATGTGTTAAATTTAAAAAAAAAATATTGACCATTTCTGAGTTTTTTCTTTAAATAACGACGTATCTTAAATGTTTATTAAATTAATTTGAAGCACTATCGACGTATGTCAACCTACGTTTGATCGCTGACAAATTATTTTCTCAGAAAACGACACATAGCGACATTCGTTGTTATAAATGGAAAAAATGCAAAATAATTTTGCATTATTTTTCAGTTTATAACCACTTATAAAAACTTGTGTGTTTATTTCTGTTATTTTTTGTCACTATTATTCTTATCCCAAGTCCCGTTAACTTTTTGCTGACAAACAAAAAAAAAAACATTTTTCAAGCAACAACAACTTATGTCTACATGGGTGGTTGCATTGCTAGCTTTCTTTTTCAAAGAAAACGACGTTTGTCGACATGAGTTGTTTTATCTGCACACACTTTAAGTGTTATTTACATATTGTTTATTTCGTCCTTCTCTAGGATCTATTCCGCTGAAGATTTTTGACTCAAAATTTTATATAAAGTATTTATTACCCATATCTACAGGACTGTTAAATAAAAAGCTGTAAAAACTTTATATCGAGCCCATAATTTCAAACATAACGTTTTTTGGGTCCCCTGAACATTTTGATTTTATGACATACGCGGTTTTTCTAGAAAACAACAGAATTTAAGTAGATCTCGTAGTGAACTTTTTACATGCATCGAGTTTCCATATTATCAACAGGGATCTTCCTTGGCCGATAAAAGCTTATATAATAAATCAAAATACATATATATCTATTTTCAACCTACATTTTGCTTAGAACGTCAACACACATACGCACATGGACAGAGACACGGACATCGTTAAACCGAAACTTATTCTGAGTCAATCGGTATAATAAACGGTGGATAGTTTTGTGGTAATTATAAAGATCAGCACAATCTGATACTCTGACCATAGATTGGTAGTCGGCAGGGTCGGCTAAAATACATTATATTCCTACGTTTGCCAGACGAGCTCGAATAAGCTAAAAAAAAATCAATAATCAATCAAATTTTCCAGCAAAGTAATAATCTCCAAGAAAATAAAGAATTTATCAATTCTGAATAAGAATATTCGAAAAATTATCAAGATTCGAATTCTTTCTTATATATGGTTAAATTCAAAGGAACCCAAATTATTGCCAACTTAGCTCTGTACAGAGATTGAGACTTCTGGCGCTCTTATTTTCAGCTATATCGTTTGTTAGTCTTTTTTTGCGAAAACTTCTTATAAGAAAGAAATAGATTAACAAAAGTAATATAAAATACAGCATATTAAACTAAAGTTTATCATTTGTGAAAGACAATAAATATTTTCAGAAATACCACTGATAATTATTATAGACTAATTAAGTTCTCATGAAATCGTTGAAATAACTAGAATACCATAGCGAAAAGAATATTTTAGAAATACTTAACGAAATTCTCAAAAATAATTGGAAACACCGAGATTCGAAAAGTCGAGATTAAAAAACAAACTAGTTCATAAAACTTGTTTATAACTTTTTCATTAAAAAAACAATATAAATAAAACCAATTTAAAACAAGTAAGAGTGTTGAATTCGGCTGCGTTGAATTTTTGGTATCATCCACATCGGTTTTACGTTCATATTAATATCTGGACTTATTATACTATTTACAACAAATGTAAACAAAATATTTTAAAAAGCAACAGTCTGATAATTCGATAAACTTAGTACTAAATTATTACCACAAATACACTGCATTTTTAACATTTCTTAGAGGTGGCTTCATCTTTTTGTACATATGTGGGCACAATGATTTCCGATTTACCCCATTTTCAGCAGGAACCTGCTCAAAGTAATGGGAAGCAGTATTGTTATAAGTTAAACCAGATAAATGATCTATTTTCTGAATGAGCGTGATTTTAACAGACAGACGGACAGACGGACATCGCTTTATCGACACGAGTTGTTATAAGGATTGAGAATATATATACTTTATTGGGTCGTAAATGGTGGTGTGGGGGTATAAAAATAATAAATCAACCTGTTTTTCATTAGCGATAAGCAATACGACTTGTTTTATATGTTAGTCGATAAGTAAAACATGGGCTCCCATGATGATCAAACATTAGTCGTACAGGCAATTAAGCCCAATTTTTTGGGCATTATGATAAATGTAGTGATGATTTGTCAACAGAGAGGTACTTTTATTCTATGATATTGCTAAATTAAATTCAAAAGGGTTTATTACCAAAAAATTACTTTTGTATTCACTTTTATTGCTGGGATACTTAATAAAAAAAACAATATTGTTACCAGTTTTTGAGAGGTGGAGAGTTGCAAAGGGGAAATAAAATAAATAACATGTTTATTAAATATCAATATCGGTGGGATCTCACTAATTCGATAGATTTATTCCTAATAATTTAAATATATTATTTATAATGTAAAAATAAAGCTTTCTTCAACAATATTAAAGTGATTTTTATCATTACTTTTTTAGATATTGGCAAGTATGATTATTTACCATATTCGTACGACATAATTAAAGAAATACAACAATTTTAGCAATAAATTAGGATTAAGTTATGGAAATACTTAATATGTAAATGCAATTGCATTGGAAAAATATTTGGATTACTAATTGGAATGTTCACCGGCGACTTAAAATTAAAAAGTGTCTAATGCCAATATGTTCAAAATAAGATATAACAGTTTAAGATATTTATATGTGAAGAATCAAAGTTTGTTCACTTAAATTCAGCTAAAAGACATTCAATTATATTAATTAATATTTTTCATATAATTATTAAACGCTTCAGGTCGTGTTCGACAACTTTTAAAATATGAAATTTTAAGAAATATACAAAAGCTTAATGAAACAAATGTTAATTATCTTCTTCATATGTAGTGGAATTTTTCATATACTTATAACTCAGAAATTTACTGAAAAATTAAATTGGCATATAAAAATATTATTATTTTGGAAAATTTATTATTTTCTACAGAAAATGATAATTTTCCGGTATATTGTTTATCAGAACCACATCACAATTTTTTTTTAAATAAATCCTGAATAAGAATTTAAATATCAGGGTAGATGATATTATTCAGCGTAAAGATACAATCTTTACCAAAAGGATTAATAACAAATTAGGATTAATAACTAAATGAGCTTTTTCAATAACATTTCCCTTACAGTTACAATTTTAACATTATATATAACATAGAAAGATGAACATAAATACGGATGTTCTATTTCCAATTGGGTTTCATTTTCGATATAATCATGGATACGTCAAAATATCCATTATATGCAGTGAATAATTCAATAAATATTTCTTATTTAATTTCAATTTATGATATTTTCTCAATTAATTTCTACTTTTATATTGTGGCGCATAAAGATGAAAAAAAAGTATTATGAACATAAATAATGAGAACTAAGTACAATATGTACTTTAGATGGCAACACTAATAAAACTAAATTATAAAAAATGTACATTAAATTATAATATAAAGCAAATCTTGTGCGGAAATAATTTAATTTGTGAATTTTATTAAAAAATTTATATATTTTGATTATTACAAATGACTTATTTTCAAAAAGAGAAGAAACCAATCATATAATTTATGATATCAATAATAAATAAATTTATATATCAATTTAAAGAAGTAAATATAATTCATAATTAAATATTAATTGAATTAAAAGTCAAAAGTTCAAAACAATTGTTAATATTCCCGGTATTCAGGCATAATGTTTTATGTCACGTATTGTTGATCCTTTATGTGTTACAAATACAAGTGTACAAGTATATATTTTCTATTAATTTATTAGAAATTATAAACAATACCACGAAGCAAACAAAAGCTAATTACTTTTACTATATATTACATGGATCTTTTGAAATACGTTCTTCACGTTGTAGTATAAGTCCGAATTTTAGTTTATATCTCATTTAAAATGAAGCATAAAATTTAATGTTTTCAACAAAAATTCGATTGTCGCTATAGATATTTGGCTGAGAGAACAGAATTTCAATGTGTCAGTAGAGGCGAGAGAGTGATAACCAGGTAATTTTGTAACCAACTCAGTTCCAACAAGAGTTTGTCTGTGCTAAATTTGGATTTCAAGTAGTTGCTAAATATTGTTCTGGTTTCACATAAACATAAAGTTATAAACTGCTAACAGTTCTCCAACTCATAGGGTTTTAAAAAGTACCACTCTGAACTTTAAATACTCATTTAAATCACTAAAGATTAAAGCGAAAAATAAATAACGCTGAATCGTAAAACTATCAGATTTATTTCGAATTTAAAAGAATCTGTGCAAAGAGAATAGTATAAAACGATCAGAAATAATCTTCAAGGTTTCTGCAGATACTGAGTATTTTGAAAATAAAATAAATAATTATTGGTTACAAGATTTTAATTATTTATATTTCTTGATAAAAACATAGATTAAGGATAAAAACAAAAAAAAAAAAAAAACAAAAATATCAAAAAATATTACTGAAAATGTAAAGAAAAAAATCTCAGATTTTTTTTTATAAGCCTGTGCAGAGGGTATATATCAGTTTGTCATTCCTTCTGTAACGCATTTAAAAATTAATTTGTGAACCCACAAAGTATATATATTCTTGATTCCTAAAATAACTCGATTCGATATAGCGAACTCCGTTTGTCCGTCTGTCTGTCTGCTTCATTATTTCGACAAGATTGGTATTTCTTCTTCTTTAAAAATTTCATTAAAAATTTGTTAA
This sequence comes from Cordilura impudica, assembly GCA_963682025.1. Classification (NCBI taxonomy): domain Eukaryota; kingdom Metazoa; phylum Arthropoda; class Insecta; order Diptera; family Scathophagidae; genus Cordilura; species Cordilura impudica. The sequence continues at coordinate 197,207,434 of OY821517.1, read as the reverse complement.
TATTTCAAATTTTTCCCGGGATTTCGGCAAACACTCCTCTATCTCTTGCCGCACTCAGAAGATATCCTACATCTCGGAATCCAGTCCAATCCTGAATATTTGAAAGCTAAGCCAATTCTTTTCTTCATTTAGAAGGCTCTCCTTCTATTCTCGCCTTCATGATGGCTTGTAACAATTTGTATTTTGGATTTCTCATAATATGTCCAAAGTTGGCTGTTTTCTGTTTTTTTTTTATAGTTTTTACGAGCTCTCTATTTCGATTCATTCTTCTCAGTATCTCATTATTTGATATAAAATCGGTCCATGGTATTTTTAGTATCCGTCGATAAATCCATATTTCGAAGGATTCTAGCTTTTTTTTTATATAAGTGCAGTAGTACTGGTTTGATAAACCGTATTTTCGTTAAAACTTTTTTATATTTAAAATATGAATCTCTTGCCATTTCTATCCGTCGTCATATTTCTTTTGATCCGTCCCATTGGTCATTGGTCAGTGCCGTAGTTATTTTTTCTGCTCACAATCATATATTTGGTCTTTCGAATATATATTTTCAAATCTTATATTTCATTATATGTAAAAAGTCCATTCATAAAATCTTGGAAATCAGTGATGCTATCAGCCAGTACTCTGGTATCATCGGCATATCTAATATTATTTCTATATATGCCGCCTATAAACATACCCTAGATATGTTGTTTATGGATTTTTGGAAGATCATATCGGAATATATATTAAACAATAGTGGGGATAGCATACATTTTTGCCGAATGCCTCTCGATTTTGAAATGTTATCAGACAGCTCTCCATTAACCTCAATTTGTGCGGATTGGTGCTAATAAAGGCTTTTAATGCATCGTATTTCCTTGTCATCTATACCGATTAGCATAAGGATGTTCAATAGTTTGTCGTGTTGGACTGTGTCAAATCCTTTTTCGTAATCGCATTTGAGTATATTCTCGAGTTAATTTCTCTTAGATATTTTTTCAGGGCGTGTCTGTAGTCATTTCAAGTTTTTGCGCATTTTTCATGGGTATGGTTATAAATGTGGATTTTAGACAGTCTTGCGGATATTGTCCTGTATCATAAATATGGTTAAACAACTTTGTTGGTAGGTCAATATTGTCCGTATCTATAAGTTTTAGTACGTTAGAAGGAATCTCATCAGAGCCAGTGGATTCTATATCTTTTAGATATTATGGCGAATTCTATTTCGTGTTTCGTTATTGAAGTTACTGTAAGTGGCAAATCTATCTGTATATCAAAAAAATCTGTCACCGCTCTCCGAAAAAACTTGTTCCATATACCCTTTCCAAATATTCCTTTTTTCCTCAATACCAAATACAGCTTCATTGTTATTGTTATATAAAATACTAGGTATTTTCTTTCTATATATTCCGGCTGCTTCTTTTAATTTTTTCTGTTAATTATAATCGTCATATGTATTTTATAGTTTTTCGATCTCCTGGCATTGTCCGTTAAGGAGTTCATTTTTGGCTATGTGTATTGCTATTTTAATCTCGCTGTTAATTTCATGATAATAGCTCATAATTAAAATTATTATGTTTTCGTCGATCCATTCGTTTTTTGGGGCTTTTTGGTACTTAAAATGGGATAAATGCGGACACCCTTAAAAAATGCTAAAAATTCAGTGTGTTTCTTGTAATAACTTGGTATTATGTTTGTAGAATTTTTTACTTCTTCAAATATTTTGTTTTCATTTTTTATAAATAGTGCAACAAGTTCAGCACAGATAAACATAACACCCAGGTGAAGGGTACCATGGATTCGGCATTGCCGAATTTAACACTCTTACTTGCTTTTATTTAAAATTTTATATTATTTCCCCTGTATAAAGTCATATATGACACGTTGTCACATAATATTTCCTCCTCATATCTCCACGCAACATTGATTCTGCAAATCTACAATAACAAATTTTGTTGAGCAATAATGTGTTTTATATAATGATTTTAGCAAGGTATTTGATAAAGTAAATCATGATCTATTGTTGTTTAAACTTGACCATATGGGCTTTAGTACATCACTCATAAAATGGCTTGGATCGTATTTAGAAGATAGAAAACAATTTATTAAGTTTCGTAACTCGTATTCCAAGAACATAAACGTATTAACAGGTGTACCTCAAGGTAGTCACTTGGGAACCTATTTTATTTACGCGATTTATAAATAATCATCTTTCTGTAATTAAACACTCAAATACATTAATGTATGCAGATGATGTAAAAATAATTTTTACCCTCAACAATCATGATCAACAATCACTTTTACAAAATGATGTTGACTGTTTAACTACTTGGTGCGATATTAGTCTAATGGACCTAAATGTCAAAAAATGCGAATATATGATTTTTACAAGATCAATTCCAATTAATGGTCGGTAAATCAGGAATACGGCGTACTTCTGGATAAAAAATTAGACTTTAGAAGTCACATTTCGCTAACAATAGACAAAGCTGTTGGTGTACTTGGGTTCATTAAACGGTGGGCTAAATAGATTTCGAATAAGTATATGACAAAACAATTGTTTGCTACCTTGGTATGACCAATGCTGCTCGAATATGGGTCTGTAGTCTGGGATCTGCAATATCTTGTGCATTCGAACAAAATTGAATCAGTTCAGATAAAATTTTTGTTATTTTGTTGTCGTGGTTTGAGCTGGGATCCTTCTTATGAAAATTGCCCGGCTTTAATAAGCTTCCTACATTGAAAAGTATCAGACTTAAGCTAAATGCTACTTTCCTGGTAAATCGGCTAAATGGTAGTCTTAAATCTGAATTTCTTATAAAAAAAATAAATATAAATATTACTTTTCGATCATCAAGAAGTTATAACTTTCTAACTATCAAATATTATTGTACGAACTATGCTAATTTTGATCCATTCCTCAGAATTTGTGATGAGTTTAATATGCTGTATCAGTTTAATAATTTTAATAAAAGTTTGGTGCAATAACTTTATCGAATTCAAATAATGTTGAATGTTAATTTGTTAAATGCTTAATTATATATATATGCTAGCAGTAACCCGCTTCGCTACACCCCTCGTAACGAAATAAAAAGCAGGCAATACGTTATGAAGAAAACTATTGTTTTGTATAGGAGGTGCCACGCCCATTAGTCTGATTCCGCCCATTTTTTGGGCAACTACCCACATTAATAGCTTATGAACTCAAACAAGGTCGCTAGACGTTCATTATTATTGTACTCCAGTTATGTTATATTAAAAAATAAAAAAAAATATAGCCTATTTTTCTTTCCGGATAGGCAGTTACCTACTGTAAAAATTTCAAGACGATCGGTCCAGTGGTGTAGTCTCCTATAAACCGCAAACAAACAAACAAACAAACACACAAACATACACTACTCCATTTTTATATATAAGATAAATAACGGGTGATTTTTTTGAGGTTAGGATTTTCATGCATTAGTATTTGACAGATCACGTGGGATTTCAGACATGGTGTCAAAGAGAAAGATGCTCAGTATGCTTTGACATTTCATCATGAATAGACTTACTAACGAGCAACGCTTGCAAATCATTGAATTTTATTACCAAAATCAGTGTTCGGTTCGAAATGTGTTTCGCGCTTTACGTCCGATTTATGGTCTACATAATCGACCAAGTGAGCAAACAATTAATGCGATTGTGACCAAGTTTCGCACTCAGTTTACTTTATTGGACATTAAACCAACCACACGAATGCGTACAGTGCGTACAGAAGAGAATATTGCGTCTGTTTCTGAGAGTGTTGCTGAAGACCGTGAAATGTCGATTCGTCGCCGTTCGCAGCAATTGGGTTTGTGTTATTCGACCACATGGAAGATTTTACGCAAAGATCTTGGTGTAAAACCGTATAAAATACAGCTCGTGCAAGAACTGAAGCCGAACGATCTGCCACAACGTCTAATTTTCAGTGAATGGGCCCTAGAAAAGTTGGCAGAAAATCCGCTTTTTTATCGACAAATTTTGTTCAGCGATGAGGCTCATTTCTGGTTGAATGGCTTCGTAAATAAGCAAAATTGCCGTATTTGGAGTGAAGAGCAACCAGAAGCCGTTCAAGAACTGCCCATGCATCCCGAAAAATGCACTGTTTGGTGTGGTTTGTACGCTGGTGGAATCATTGGACCGTATTTTTTCAAAGATGCTGTTGGACGCAACGTTACGGTGAATGGCGATCGCTATCGTTCGATGCTAACAAACTTTTTGTTGCCAAAAATGGAAGAACTGAACTTGGTTGACATGTGGTTTCAACAAGATGGCGCTACATGCCACACAGCTCGCGATTCTATGGCCATTTTGAGGGAAAACTTCGGAGAACAATTCATCTCAAGAAATGGACCGGAAGTTGGCCACCAAGATCATGCGATTTGACGCCTTTAGACTATTTTTTGTGGGGCTACGTCAAGTCTAAAGTCTACAGAAATAAGCCAGCAACTATTCCAGCTTTGGAAGACAACATTTCCGAAGAAATTCGGGCTATTCCGGCCGAAATGCTCGAAAAAGTTGCCCAAAATTGGACTTTCCGAATGGACCACCTAAGACGCAGCCGCGGTCAACATTTAAATGAAATTATCTTCAAAAAGTAAATGTCATGGACCAATCTAACGTTTCAAATAAAGAACCGATGAGATTTTGCAAATTTTATGCGTTTTTTTTTAAAAAAAAGTTATCAAGCTCTTAAAAAATCACCCGTTATATACTTTAAGTAGTATAGACTGTATACAGTGATAATTTATGCTTATATTTGCTGAGCATCATATGAATTTTTGGGGGAAAAAAAGTCTTAAGCCTGAACTAACCGTTATATATTTAATAATACCCGATATGCTTATGTCCTCACTGAAGGAGAACTAGAGGGATATATTTACATTCTTATACGGGGGTTTATTTAAAATTCATATATACTACCATATAAAACCCATAACTCATGAATATTTTAATATGATCGTGCATATTCTATTTTTCATATGATATCCTATTTGTATGTCGTTATTTTGATGATATATGAAGTCTTAGAAAAACGAAAAAAACGGCAGATATTTACTATTTTTTAGCCAAGGTTTTTACGATCACCTGTTTTTACGTTCCATAACATACCTAAGTTTCATCAAGATCTGCGGCTGGCCTCCAGGAGAGCTGCCTTTTTAGCAATGTTGCTTTACTTTGTATGGATTACAGTGATAATTATTTGAAAAGCTATATAATTACAAAAAAATATATATTTAAACGGAAAGCGACAACTTGCACTTTGTATCTCTAAAAGAGTTTATAACATTTAAAAAAACCTAATATTGCGTGTAACTTGATTCACAAAATATATCTGATGCCATCCTTTATCATAAAAAATTTACTTCTTATTAAAAGACGATGCAAGGGCACAATGTATTGTCAATATTTAATTGTCCGTATTTCCCGAATTTTTTAACTTTAATGTTTTAGTTTACTGTACTGTCATTTGCCAAATATTTTGTTAATGTTTATTATTGTTAACGTTATTCTTTTGTTAAAAACTGAACCTCTTGGCTCATTCCATGACTTTAGAATTTTATTATTTACATATTTCGTCCTGCGAATTGTCGTTACAGAAACTTTAGTCCTCTATTTTAAATAAATAAATAAATTTATTTTTTAACTTTAGTATTTCAAATAAACAAAAATAGATTGCATGAAGCCACCCTTCCCCACCTCTTAACAACCATTAAGTAAATAAATATTATTGCTATCAGCTCTTAAATCATAACCAATTACAGAAACATATTTATGTGGTTTGTTTTCGAAGGGGTGATAGTGGATTTTTACTGATTTTTATACTGTATAGACTTTCATATGATGAAGTAGAGATTCTCAACTTCTTCAACGTTAACTACATAAAAATTTTTACTGAAATGTAACAACGAATATCTTATATATCGAAGTCCATATTCTGTTATGTTTGAAACGTTTTTAATTCCTTTTTTGAGTGCTTACAGTTCATAAAAATATAAATAAGAATAATTTATGAAAACGATTCATTATGGCAACTGAATTGTGCTAGTGTTAATAACTGAATATTGAGTTGAATACAATTACAATCAAATAGAATATGTCTAGTTGCTATTAAATATCAGTTGATACAAATGAAACTACAGGTGTTAAAGTTTAGAACAATTCGGTTGTCGATTTTCTTGTCTGGGTGTATAAATAGAGCATATCTCTCAAATATTTTTATTTTAACGTATATGTGAATGTTATTATTCTTAAAATATTCCGGGCCAAGGGTTAACCGTCCGTGAGTTAGAATAGTTTTGTTAAATTGTGAATGTATACTTTTGTAAATGGCCGCTGAAGAAAGATCTAGATAATGATATGATTCCTGGACAAGATCCAATCACCGATTTTAGGTTTACCTCTACTCCGTCAATGCACACTTCAGGTTCTGCTTTATAACTAAGACAAAACTGAATTTCTTGAAAACTTAAGTCTTGTGGCAGCAAGTGAATTATTTGCATATCCGAGCCCATATTGTGTTTCCAAAAAAATTAATGAAAACTATATTTTGTTAAATTTATCAATTACGTTTTTTTTCCATAAACTGATAAAAAAAAATGGTGTGAAACGTGTGAGGGTAATTAAAAATTTTTATGTCATTTTTTTAAAATCAAACAGAAAGCGTCACCTATATATCACTTATAGCAAACAACTGCAGGGACTCTGGTTATAATGGTTGGGTTGTAGAATTATGTATACTAGCAGACTCCAGCGCTCGAAATTCGAGTGCAATTTATAGGCAATTTTATTTCTCAACTTAGCCAATTCACAACCCAACACTTTTTGGTTTATTATTATTGTGAATGAAGATAACAAACACATTAACAACCACATTAACAAATTTAATAAACACACACATATCATACGTGTAATTTTATGTATGTGTTAGTAGCAATTTTATATGCAATTTACTCAAAATAATGGAAAAAATTAAAAAATCTGTAAATCTGGTGAACAGCTAAAAAGAAATACCTTTCAAATAATATATATTTGGTCCAAATCGGGATAAAACGGTAGAACAAAACATCGGTAACAAGAAACCGCCTAGCCTATTAATATTATAGATGTTATACGTTTATATTGTGAAATTTTTGTGTTTTTACAGCAAAGGGTTGTTGAATTAGCTGAAACAATTTTATATCATAATTTTTTCACCAATACAATCATAAGTCACACCGATTTGCTTTACTGCTCACAGCGTAACACGTGAGCTCAAATGTTACGCTGTTTTTGTTTTTGTATTGCGAAATAGAAACTAAGCCCCCTGAAATAGAAACTAATCCCCCTGCGCGTATAGATGTTTGCACATCAAAAAATCAGGCTGTCAAATGAAAAAAAAATTAGCAATATGTTGGTAATTTTATTTTAGATGTCAAATGCTGCCATGTGTTGCAAATGACAAAACATTATAATCCATTTTTATATAATTGATAATGATTTACATCGAAAACTAAGTAGTCTATCCAGACATTAAATTTTATATTTCAAGAAATAAACATTTTATTAAATTAACGAATTTGTTTTTAAATAAAAAAGAAATACCAGCAATATAATGAATCAACAAAGAGTTTAAAAATAAATTTGCACAAATTAAAATTATAAAAAAAAATAAGATAATTATAAATTGCGGAGGCCATAATTGTATATAACTTTCTTATATTTTCCGAAGGCGGATATGGCCATTTCTACTCTGCATTTTATTTCCATTGTAGGGTCTTCATTAATCCAACAGCCAAGATATTTGATATTTTGTACTCGTTTTATCGGTGTATTCTGGCATATGGTAGTGGTGTTTCGGTATGTGTTTTTCTGCTAAAAATCATGTATTTTGTTTTTTGTACGTTTATTTTTAGACCTTAATTGTTGCTGCAAAAGGTTACGGCACCGACCAATTGCTGAAGACCCTCTATTGAATCTGACAGAAGTGTAGCATTATCGGCGTATATGCTGTTGTTTAGCATACGTCCGTTTACTTTGACACATACGTTCATGTTACTAAGGGCTTCCTGAAATATGCGTCTGAGTAAATGTTGAACAGTAAAGGGGAAAGACACACCCTTGTCTAACTCCCCTGCATATATTAGTTTGTTCTGTAACTGTCTGTTCAACTTTTACTTCTGCTGTTTGTTGCCAGTACAGGTTTCTCAATGTCAATGTCCATGGATTGAAGGCTGTCTATGATCATATCGTGGCCTTTTCATAATCAATAAAGCAAAGAAACAGCTCTTTATGTACGTCTTTGCAATTTTGTCCTAGAACATGTTTCACGAGTTTCCATTGCCTCTCTGAAACGAAATTAAGTGTCTCCCATTGAGGCCTTGCATTTCCTGAAGATTCTGTTGTGAATAATTTTTCAGAACAGTTTGAGCGTATGGCTCTTAAGACTTATAAGATTGTATTCATTACATTTCATTGCGTTGCACTTTTTTGGGAGAGGTATGAATCTAGACGTTAGCCATTCATAAAGATATTCACCTGAGTCATAAATTCTGTTAAATAGTGTTACTATTATTTTTATGTTTGATTCGTCAATTAGTCTAAGAAGTTCAGACGGTTGTTCATCTGGGCCTGGAGATTTATTGCTTTTTGCGGTTTTGATGACTTTTGCCACTTCAGACTTCGTTATGTTAGTTGGTTAAGTCAGCTAATTCAGTATTTTAATTCAGTATTTTATGTGATACAATTTTAAAAAATTAAATTAAATTTGAATAAATAAATAAATGAATGAATAAATAAATGAAAGAACATACGACTATGAGAATTCATCGTCAGTTGGTAACAAACTCATTATACCCTGACCATAGAGTGGAATAGTATAAAAAAAAAAACAAATCACCAATTAAAGTAAAAAAAAGACTGAAAAAAATTGTCAAGTAATATTAAATATTTTCTGATAGTTAAGGTGAACTTAATTGGTGATTTTTAGATATACCAATAATATTCTGAATAGTTACGAGCAATAGTAGCTAAATAGTACCATAATTAAAATAGATTTTACGCCCACTCTCCACATTCCAAAAATTTCAGTTTCGTTAGGATCTGCCCCGTGAACTGAACTATATGTATGCCAACTATCTAATTTATAGTTATCAGTAGTCTTTAAGTTGGGGATATAATAATATCACCTACAACCAACAGGAATTATTATCGAGACGTGTTAAAAACACCCCAAAAAATATATAGAAATAAATTTTGGATGCGATATTTAAATATGTTGTCATAACTTAACAATGTAGTTGGATCTCATTTCGATCGAGACAATTGAATATTTATGTCAGTGACCGTTGTTGTAGTACATCGTGAGGTGACAATCCTTAACTGCTTGAACACTTTGAGAACCTCTGCCTCATAACGTATAGTTAGGACATGGCATTTGGTTTATTCCCATTATTGTGAACCAATAAAATTGTATAAATTTTTTGCTTTGTTAGTAGGAGATTCGATATGAAATGTTTTTTTTTTTTTTTGATTATTTGAATTGTCTTAAAAACACATAATATTTCAAATTTCAATGATGGCCATGTGCTGAGTGAATCTCGACAAGAACAGAAAGAAGAACATGCATCTACTGACAAACAAAAATAAAAAAGCACTCCAAAAAATTAAATTCATTTGCCACATTTTCTTTTTCACAGACATGACTTATTTTGGTTATTATTACTTGTCTTTATACCCTCCACACCAGTGTGGAGAAGGTTTATGTATATCGGTTTGTCATTCCGTTTGTAATAATTAAAATAAGATTCTGGACCAAATAAAATATATATATTTGTGATCCTTACAACATACACTTGTGGCCATACAATTAAGTTACTCACGCAATATATTTTTGAAAAAATAAAATAACGTACCGTTTATTTTTAGCATTTAAATGTTTAGTTTTGTAAACAATCTGTAATTTCTGAACACATCACCAAAGTTAAGTGAACAAAAAATTAAGTCATTTTGATTATAGAAGGTAAATATTTGCATTAAGAAAACTTTATGATAAATAAAAGAGTTTTATAGGTCTTTTAACACGTTTTACCACGTTCTTTTGCTGTAGTTCCATTTGCCATTGTTGAATTATGGCTAAAAAGTAAGAGGTCCACTAATGCTGAAACGGAGATCATTTGGATGTTTTATCAATTGTTGAAGTGGTGAAAATATTATCATTATCGCGGGGAAAGGTTGTCAACGCTATTAAACGTTATCAAAAATTTAAGACATGAACGACACAAAACCGCAAAAGTGGAAGATAGGCTTATGGTCAGGATAAGTAAATTGACCAATTGCTCACATCAACTCAGGAAAGGTCGTGAGTAATGGTGTGGGAATGTTTTACCTCGTCCGGGGATGATTCCTTTGTTAAAATCGGTGGGAAAATGACTGGGGAAATGCACAAAAATATCCTGCAGGATAATCTAGACAATGCTTATGCTGATGACTTACCACTAGCATGGATATTTCAGCAAGATAACGACCCGAAGCATACATCTCGGGTCGTTAATAATTGGTTTAATGTAATCAAAATAAAGGTTCTTGAGAGACCAGCTCAAAATTCCGAGTTAAACCCTATTGAAAATCTATGGAGGATCGTAAAACGGGCAGTTGCGGCTAGAAAACCCACAAATAAAAATGGAATGAAATAATATTACTTCTCAACAATGTTACGATTTAGCTATAATAATGCCATACAGATGTGCCGAAGTAATCCTTCAAAAACGGTACTCAACAAACTAATAAGGGTTAAAAATAATTTTGCTAATATATTAAATCATTTATAAAAATTTTAACAATTTCTTTTCAGGTAATCTAACTATATGTCCCCACAAAATATAATGAATATTTTAGATAGATATTTTAACTAAATAAACAGATGTTGTTTTTGTTAAAATTTTTATTAAAACTGTTTTATTAAAAAAAAATTAAATATTAATGAATAAATGACTTAATTGTATGTCCACAACTGTAGCTATGTCCATATGCCGTATTAATTATTGGTCCTTTGAACCGGACAAAATTACTTATCTTTTACTTTTCCTCCAAGATGTAAAAATGTACAGTTTAATTTTATAAGAAACAAAGGCGACCTTGATCCTTCCAAAGTTAAACAACGATTAAGGGAAAACGAGTACAATTTCACAGTTGGAAATTTAGATTTTTACAACAAATTTATAGGAAAATGTCATAGAAAAAGAATACCTTAAATAACAACAGCGCACTCTGTGTATGACAATCCATTCATATTAGACCTCATTGAAATATAGTAGGACCTCTTTAGCGCTCACGTGAACAGTAGAAAAACTTTCAGGTTAGGAAGTTAGAGTTCTTAAATAGTTATCCTATTGAATAGTTTAAAGGTTATTCTTTAATATTTGTCAGATCCTAATATTTTTTCGATATAATCACTTTAAATCTAACAAAAGTAAATAAAACTCATTACCCGTAGACTTAAAAGAATACACTATGTATGACAGCCCTTCCTTGCTTTAAAGCATTAGATACATATATGTGACCTTCTCCGAGAAAATGGACCTGGTGTGTGGAAAATAAGTTTTGAGAAAAAAACGCATTTAAAGTTTCTACACCTTTTTAGGTACCAGAATCCACCATTTTTGATACAACCCGTTTTTTGACACACTAGGTCCCTTTTCTCGGAGAAGGTCACATATGTATATTAGGGTGACAGCGGTTTGTATGAAAAACAATTTTTGGTCGAATTTTGAGGTGTGCGGTTCGCATTATTGTGACACTGAATCTATAACTTCAGTGCACAAATTTTGAGCCAAATCGGACAATGCTTTCTGGACGCGCATTTAGTTCAAAGTTCAAATATGAATTTTTATGTAAAAATTATCAAAAAAAATTATTTTTCACTAAACTTTTGATATTAATAATACGTTTCAATTTAATTAATTAATAAACTATAATCTACAGTAAATTATCTTTGTAATAAAAGAACAAATTCTGTTATCGGTTGAAAAACAGCCAAGTTATATCAAGTTCCCCAGGCAATAAATGCGCCGCAGACCACTTGATTAAGAAAATCGAGCTCACATTTTGAAAGACTTTGAAATGATTTACAGGAACAATATTTTTGCATTCTCCTGATCCCAATATGGTCTTCTGTAAAGTAGTTTCTATCTCGTCTAATGTTATGCCCGTCTAAATTAATGTCAAAGCGATACGTATTTTTTAGCACCATTTCAAATTCTCCAATTTTACTTTTTCAAAAATTTTGTTCAAGAAATTTTCCGAAATCAACGATTGGAATTTAAGGTCTTATTAACAAAATATATGTGGTCAAAATTGACGATATTGTTGGTACCCTGTTCTTAATTTAGCGAGGGCAGCGTTTTTATTTCAACGGATTTGAAGAAAAATGTGATTTTTCATACTTTTTCAACTTTTAAGCTACATCTTTTTGGTGTTTTCATATTTCAAATATCTTTTGTCAAAATATTATACTACTTGATATAAGCTCTCAATATTGTAAACAAAGGTTAAATTGAAATACCATAAATTGTCCCTCTTTAAGTTAAAATATCAAATTTAAGGAGATTTACATTTTTTTTAAACAAAATATCGAAATAATATATACTTGTGTAAGGATTTGGATAAGACTTGTAGATAATATTTAAATAACTCTAAACAATAATATTCTGGACTTATTTTCTGAAATTAACCCGTGGGGGTTTCTTTTTTTTTTTTAATTAAGCCTTAAGTACTTATGGGTCAATATAAGTCTATTATAAAAAACTAAAAACTTGACTGAAATGTAAGGGTACTAAAAAGTTAGTTCTAAATAATATTATGCCAAACTTGTGTTTTGTGCCATTTGTTATTTTTTCTTTTTCATTTAACAGGTGGTACAAAATTATGGCAACACTATTCGAAAAATGCAAATTTACAATCTCTACAAAAAGATAACGATTTATAAGATTATTTTTTTTTTTAATTAATTACTTTATTTTATGGAATAAAAAAGTTTTAAAATTTTTCGTATACAATTCGAGTGTCCCAAAATGTGTCCTAGTTTTAATTTAGTTTTATATTTAAAAAGTGGTATCTAAATTTGACAGCAATAGTAATTTTTGATTTCAAACTGTTCTATGATGTAACTGTCAAACATAATATTAATTTTGATTACATCTATGACTAGTACGACTATTTCTAAGTAGATATTGTGGCAAACCAATTGATAAATACTTTAAGATCTTATTAACAAATTGTTTTTACACGCTCTCTTTTAAATAATTATTAATGCAGATAACACACTTTGAATATAAGCCCCCGATATATAAATATGTTTATTTTTTATTAAATATAAAAACTAATTAATCTATATATTTTCATAAAATAACGAATAAATTTGAGAAATTTTATGAATACATTAAATTTGTTTTATTAAAAAAAATCCTGATTAGGAAAATATTTATAGATATTCATATAGAGTTAATTCGACATCAAGAGTACTCCACGGTTTAATTTCATAAACTAAGTCCAGAATATTATTTATTAGAATTACTGAAATATTATCAGGAACTTTTATCGAAACCCTTCCACAAATATATATTATTTCGATATTTTGTTTTAAAAAAATTTATATATCCTTAAATTCGACATTTGACCTTAAAGGGGGACAATTTATAGTCTCTCAATCAACCTTTATTTACAGGATTGAGAACCTATATCAAGTAGTATAACATTTTGAGAAATGATATTTGAAATATGAAAACACCAAAAAGATGTAGACTAAAAGTTGAAAAAGTATGACACATCAATTTTTTCTTCAAATCCGCTTACTTAAAAACACTGCCCTCGCCAAAATAAGAACAGGATACCAACAATATTGGTATTTTTAATCACATATATTTTGTTAATAAGACCTTAAAGTCCAATCGTTGATTTCGGAAAACTTCTTGAACAAAATTTTTGAAAAAGTAAAATCGGAGATGTTGAAATAGTGCTAAAAAATACGTACCGTTTTGACATTAATTTAAAACGGCATAACAATAGACCAAATATTTTACATAAGATAATTTTGGGATCAGGAGAATGCAAAAATGTTGTTGTTGTAAATTATTTCAATGTCTTTCAAAATGTGAGCTCGATTTTTTTAATCAAGGGGTCTGCGGCGCATTTATTGTCTGGGGAACTTGATATAACTTGGCTGTTTTTCAACCGATAACAGATTTTGTTCTTTTATTACAAAGATAATTTACTTTCGATTATGTTTTATTAATTAATTTAATTGAAACGCAATTATTAATATCAAAATTTTTGTGAGAAACTATTTTTTCTAGATAATTTTTACATATAAATTCATATTTGAACTTTGAACTCAATGCACGTCCAGAAAGCATTGTCCGTTATTGCTCAAATTTTGCGCACTAAAGTTTTTGATATAGTGTCACAATAATCCGGCCCGCACCTCTTGAAATTCCAAAAAAAAATTGCTGTTACCCTAATATATATACAATCAGTTATTTGCGAATCGATAGCATCAATTTTTGATTTTTCTCTCGATTTAAGAATATGGCTTTAAACATAATGTAAATATTCAAAAAGAGTTATTATAGCCTTATAAGGACTAGAAATAACAATAAACTTGTAATTAGAAATTTTTTGTATAGCTTTTGCAGTATTCGATTTTGAAAATAATCGAACCTTGTTTATTTATACCCTATACCACTATGTGGCTTGGGTATAATGACTTTGTGCTGCTGTTTTTAACTACCAAAAAAATTTGACCTGGACCCATCTTTAAGTTTACCAATCGAATCAGAATCACTAACTGATTCGATTTAACGATGTCCGTCCGTGTGTCCGTCCGTCCGTCTGTGTGTCCATGTAAACTTTGTAATCAAACTGCAGGTCGCAAATATGAATATATTTTGATAAAATTTGGTATGTACGCTTTTATTGGCCAGAGGATGAAAGCTGTTGAAGTTGGTGAGAATCGGTTATTGTTCAGACCTAGCCCCCATACAAATGACCCCTATGAAATCGACATAAATTGCCATAAGATCCAAATTGTCATATAGATCTTACTCAAATTGGGTTTGTATGCGTTTATTACATCCATTTATGAGTAGTCTAAAAATGATTCCTGGGACAACTCTTAGTCATATGCCCCATATAGAGCTGCTTCCCGATCTTCACCTTAATCTAACAAAAAACCAAAATATTGCACTGATTCTTCTCAAATTTTGTTTGTATATATTTTTGCAAAATACAAGAGACGTTACCAAACATGGTCAGGATCGGTCCATTTTTGGACCTAGTCCCCACATAGATATAGCATCCGATATGAACTTTTTCATATCTGCAGCCAAAAAATTAATAAAAATCCCACTCAAATTTGGTTTATGCTTATTTTCTATTTCCAGTTAGTTGGGCCTATGAGATAAGGTCTCTAAACGCATGGTATAGGGTATCATATAGTCGGTCTCGACCGACTATAATTTTCTTACTTGTTTTAATTTTATATTCATCGCTATTTTCTTTTAATTGTTTAATATTTGATTTTTTTTCTTAAATAGGATAAAAAATTTTGATAAAATCTTTATTAAATGCTTCAAATTTTTTGGTGTCCGCAAATACATATTTAATCATCGTAAGGATGAATTTTTATTTTTACTTTTTCAAAACTTACGTTTTTAAACTCTTTCTTTTAAATCATACTCTCTGCCTGTCTGTCAGGGGTGGACCCCATTCCCCCTTATCCAACTGATTTCAAACTTGGCCCATAATCTTTTCGTGACTACAGATTAATTTTGGGGTAGTCACGCACAGTCACGCGTGGTCACGCACAGTCACGGAGTGATCTAAATGTCATTTCCCTTCACCAGATCGAACTGAAACTTGGACCATACACTTGCTGTGAAAAAATTATTAACTTTGACTTAGCCATGCATGGCCACGCACAGTCACGCAGTGATCTAAATGTCATTTCCCCTCATCTGATCGATCTGAAACTTGGTCGATATACTTGCTGTAAAGAAAGATCAACTTCGACATAGTCATGCGCAGTCACGCATAGTCACGCACAGTTACGGTGTGATTTAAAACCCATTATCCCTTATGCAATCGATCTAAAACTTGGTCGATAGACTTGCTGTGAAAAAAGATTAACTTTGTCATAGTCACGCACAGTCACGGAGAGATTAAAACCCCAATTCCCCTCATCTGATGGATCTGAAACTTTGTCCATAGACTTGCTGTGGCCAAAGATTAATTTTAAGATAGTCACACATTGTCACGCACATTCGCGGATATATTCAAAACTCATATGTATAAGGAAAGAAAGAGTTTTAATGAAAACTTTGTTTTTATGGGTTAGATTATTTATTTTATAAAATCTAGATTTCCATTTTTAAATTAATTCTGAAAAAAATAATTAAGAATAGGTTTTTTTAGTTTATATCTGGAGATTTTACCGACATGAGGTAAAAATATAATTGCCAAGATATTTAGTCAAAACTAATTTGAAATCTTTTTTGAAATATCCCATAATTTGCAAGCTGTCAAAAAAATGCAAAGTATGGCATTCTACCTCCGCACTATGGGACGAATAGCAACTGTTCCGTTCAAATAACTCTACACCGCACATAGTTCAACTGTTTTAGCTGGGGGGTGTTTTTAATGTTCGCCTTGAATTTGCCCATCGATCCCTCTTCTGGAATTTTGATTTCGGCCCGGATTTTTCTGGAATTTGTCTCCAAAAATTGGCTTTTACGACGTGACGTGTGGAGTAATTTAAAAGGAACTGTTGTTATTCGTCCCACTGTGCGTCGGTTGCGTTAAAAAATTATTTCTCTTTGGTCTCTTGTGAAGGGATCTAAATAGTTTTTCTACTCTAATAATAGAAAAATAAAGCAATTTTTCAGATAGAAGTTAATTCTTTCTATATGTAGAAAAAAACTATAAATTAGAAATTATAATAAATACACTTCAAAAAGTAAAAGCAATTAACTTTAAGTATCGGCAACTATATTAGAATTGTTAACATACCCAAAATTGTTTATAATATATAGTTTAAGACACAGGTGGAGGGTATCAAAAATTCGACACTGCCGAATTTAACACTCTTACTTGTTTTGTTTTAATTCAATCTTCCAATTGTGTTTCTTGATTCTTCATTTCATTTTAGTTTTCAATTTTTCATTCACTACAGCCATTTCAATAAGTTGTATGATATTTGACTTTTTGACTTTAAGGCGTAAACATTTCATATGTATATTGATTTTACAATTGATTTTCATTGTTAACGATCGTTGAATTTCATCTCTTCACTTTAGTGGTGTCTTTCAAACGCACAGTGAGATGAAAAAAATGATTGAGAAATAAAAACAAAAGTAAATACAATCCGTGATGGGGGGCTCCTTTCAAGTGCATCATCATTTCGATTCATAACATTTAACAATCACTATTTCTGTGGTATATTCAAACAGTTTGAATGCTTTTTTAAATTTATTTTTTAAAGAAATTAAGCAATTAATTTTATGTAAAAATGAATGATAATGTTATTAATTAATTATTTTATAAATTACTTATAACAATAAAAGTTAATGCACTTTTGTTATGTATCACCCCTGAAATAGTAGTATTTTATAAATGACAATTAACATTTTGTACAACGCGGCACTTGATTTTTTTCTATTAGCACGTTTTCTTTTATATAAAATGTAATGTCAATTTTCCTTAATTGAATTAAATAAAAACAATCGTTTATACAGTAAAATACGCAACATTGGTGTTAGAAGTAGGATTTTTAAATTAACACAATGGATGCGAGCATGATGAAGCAATTGGCCGACTCTCTGTCCAGCGCAATACGACAAGCAGTCGTGGAGGCAACAAACGCCTCATTGGCGGCAAATTCTAGTAATCCCACGTCATCTACAAATTTATCTAAAGCTCCACAATTCTGCGTGGTTGAGTACAAATCTACTGATGGAACCACCGTACATGATTACTTCACTCGTTTTGACTGGGCACTACAACTAAGCAAAGTTTCACCTCAAGAGTATGCCACATACGCGCGTGTGCACATGGGGTCTGAATTGAATAATTCATTAAAAGTACTTGTTTCACCAAACAGTCCTGAAACATTGTCATACGATGAAATAAAGAAAACGTTGGTAGACCATTTTGATGAAAAAAAGAACAAATATGCAGAGAGTATTAAATTTCGTAAAATTCAACAGGAGAACGATGAAAGCATTCCGAATTTCGTTTTACGTCTTAAACAAGCAGCAGCTTTTTGCGAGTATGGAGATTTTTTAGATCGTATGCTAATTGAGCAACTACTTTATGGTTTACATTCACGAATCATATGTGATGAAATAATTTCTACAAAACCAGATAAATTTTCGACTGCATATGACATTGCACATACAATGGAGTTAACTCGTCATACAACAGGGGCAATGAAAGAGGAGGTACCATTACCAACAAACCAAGAGCTACACAGACTAGGTTATTCACCAATTCAAACAAAACATAACAAAAACAAATTGCAAAAGGAACGTAGTACCTACAGCTTTTCTTCTTCTTGCTTTGGATGTGGAGGTCAGCATATGCGTAATCAATGTAAGTTCAAACAGGCTAAGTGTTTCGTATGCGGAAAAGTAGGTCACATTGGTAAAGTGTGTAAAACCAAAACATCACAAATATCAGAAGAAGAAGAAGCACCTGCTGATCAAGTGCAGATGCTGAATCAGGTAATTTCAATAAATACAGTGAAAGGTAATTCAAAAAAGACGGTGTACGTAAATGTCGATGGTCATTTGCTTAACATGGAATTAGACACTGGTGCTCCGTGCTCTGTAATTAGTATGAAATCTTTACGGGCATTTAAAAGGTACATTAAACTGAACCCAACAAACAAGAAATTTTCTAGTTATTCGGGGCATACAATTAAATGTTTGGGCTGTGTTGTTGTAAATGCTAAAGTGGGAAAAACAGCAGCGAGGCTCAATCTATATGTGGTGGATGGAGACCTTGACACTCTAATGGGACGCGAATGGATTACAAAATTTGTTAACGAAATTGATTTCGCAAACCTTTTTTCTACAAATAATCAGGTAAATAATATTGCAACAGCGCCACCAGAGATGAACCATACACAGCAACAAAAGCTGCAGCAAGTGCTTAAACAATTTGATTCCATTTTTAGTAGTAAACCTGGCAAGTTAGTCGGTCCTCCGGCTAAAGTACATTTAAAACCTAACGCGACACCTATTTTTGCTAAAGCCAGGGATATTCCGATAGCACTCAGAGATGCTTACATACGGGAAATCGATTCAAAAATATCTTCGGGTCTATACCACAAAGTGGATTATTCAGAATGGGCTTCAACTACAAATATAGTAACGAAGAAGAGCGGTGCTATCAGAATAACAGGTAATTATAAACCGACAGTAAATCAGAAAATAATTATTGATGAGCATCCAATCCCTAAAGTTGAAGATCTACTTAATAAAATGAAACATTCAACAATATTCTGTCATTTAGATGTTACTGATGCCTATGCTCATCTTCCTGTTGATGAAGAGTTTGCACAAATTCTTACGTTAAATACACCAACACATGGCTTAATTCGGCACACTAGAGCTGTTTATGGGGCTGCAAATATCCCTGTATTATGGCAAAGACGTATGGAGGGTATGCTAAGGGATATACCAAACGTAATGAGCTTCTTTGATGATATCCTCGTCTATGCAGAGACATTTGAATACATGATTTCCTCACTTGAAATAGTTTTAAATAAACTTATGAGTCAGGGTGTGCGATTAAATCGTTCAAAGTGCGTTTTTGCCACACCTTCTGTAGAATTCTTAGGACATCGGGTAGATAAACATGGCATTCACAAATCTGATAAACATACTGAAGCTGTGAAGAATGCTCTTAAGCCGTCAACCCCAGAAGAAATGCAACTTATACTAGGAAAAGCTACATATTATAATGCTTTTATACCGGATTTGGCCACAAGATCACGACCACTGAGAAATATGTTATTAGAAAAAGAATTTAAGTGGACCAAAGATGGGGAAGAGGCATATGAAGACATTAAATCAGCTCCTGTTTCTCCACAAGTTTTGACTACATACAATCCTGAATTACCCCTAATTTTGGCAACGGATGCTAGTAAGTGTGGCTTAGGTGCAGTGTTATCACACAGAATGAGTAATGGGTCCGAACGACCGATAGCATACGCTAGTAGAGCCTTAAGTAAAACAGAAATAAGCTACCCCCAGATGGACAAGGAGGCACTAGCAATTGTGTGGGCAGTTAAGAAATTTTTTAAATATTTGTATGCACGGCATTTTACCCTTATTACGGACCACAAGCCGCTTGCCCAAATACTGCACCCTGCAAAGTCATTACCTAACCTATGCATAAGTCGCATGGCGAATTATGCCGATTTTCTAAGCAACTTTGATTACGATGTCATATGCAAACCTACAAAACAACATGCAAACGCGGATTTTTGTTCCCGTATTATGTACGACAAATCGAACTCAATCAACAGTATTCTTATTGACGAATTCGACGAATTTGATCAATTCATAATCAATCAAATCGCTCAGTTACCCCTTAGAGCATCTACAATAGCCCTGGCAACAGCCAAAGATGAATACTTAGGTAATATTCTTAAACTTCTACAAATGGGACAAGATCTAAAAAAAAGCCGGCTACACTGCACCCGAGCAAAATTATAAACTTACTGCAGGTTGTCTTACTTATGACCACAAAACTGTTATACCTACATCTCTTCAGAAAAAAGTACTTGATGACCTTCACAATGCGCATTTGGGAATAGTAAAAATGAAGGGTCTAGCTCGCTCCTTTGTTTACTGGCGTGGAATAGACAAAGATATTGAGAACTGTGCCAAAACGTGTAAGGAGTGTGAAATGCAAGCGAACGTACCCCCTAAATATGGTGAACATCATTGGGTATATCCTAAAGGACCATGGGAGAGGGTGCACATTGACTACGCAGGTCCTTTTTTAGGAAACATGTTTCTGATAGTGACTGACGCATATAGCAAGTGGATCGAAGTTAAAATTACAGCATCCACTACGACTGCAGCAACAACAGCCATTTTAGATGAAATATTTTCAACTTATGGTGTGCCAGTTACTGTCGTATCTGATAATGCGACAAACTTTTCATCGGCGGAGTTTCGTGAATTTTTGAAAATGAGCGGTGTCAAATACCATAAGCAAACCGCCCTCTATCATCCGGCAACAAACGGACAGGCGGAAAGAAGTGTACAGACTGTCAAAAGGGCATTAAAGACGATGGGATCAACAAAGTATACAGCCCAAAAGAATCTAAATGCCTTTTTACGACAATACCGGAATGCACCACATTCGACTACTGGTGAGTCGCCGGCCACTCTCTTTATGGGTCGTTCCCTTAGAACACGCCTCGATTTAGTTCGGCCAGAAGAAATGTCAGCCAAGGTTACTGGAAAATAATTCCTTTTTTACAATCCGAACTATCGAACATTTCGAATAGGCCAAACGGTGAATTTTCTGTCGGGAAATCCTAGGATGACAAAGTGGCTACCAGGAGTCATTTCGTGCAGATTGGGCGATCTTCACTATGCTATCGAGTACAATCAAAAACAGTTTAAGAGACATGTTGACCAAATTCGGAGCACTTTAGCTTCGCAGGGTGGTAACAAGCATGAACCGGCTCAACGAAGAGGTATGCAAATAGAGCCGCAGAATGTTGAAAACAATGAGATTAGCGATTACACCTTAGACTCCAGAAGTCAGCAAGATCCGAATGGGGACTACCTTACGGAAATACAGAGCAGTCCCGAGAATCAAGAACAACATTCTGAAGATGAATTTAACTACGGTACACCACGTGCGGAATCCAGTGCCTTGAATATATCACCATCAACACAGAAGTCGCCAGGTACTGCAGACTCAAGTGCCACCAACGAATCATCCCAATCACAAATGATTCGACCCAATGTAGAGCCCATACAACAACCGGACCCAAGGCGGTCTCAGAGAACAAAGAAGCCCTTAATCCGTTACACACCATAATCATGATGCGGAGGAAGAATTGTTATGTATCACCCCTGAAATAGTAGTATTTTATAAATGACAATTAACATTTTGTACAACGCGGCACTTGATTTTTTTTCTATTAGCACGTTTTCTTTTATATAAAATGTAATGTCAGTTTTCCTTAATTGAATTAAATAAAAACAATCGTTTATACAATAAAATACGTAACAACTTTTCTCAATGGTGATTTATAAATCAAGATGTTATGAAGATTTTTAAACTAACAACAAAAAGCTTATGAATTTGTATTGTTAATAAACTTTACTACTACTGAATGAAAGGCTATAGTAACGAGAATTAATAGGCGAAAAAACTAACAACACATTCGGTAATTATATCTACACTAAGCTTGCCCATTTCTACCAACAGGTCAAATGAATGATTGTCATTTGGCCGGGTTTAATTATGCATACATGTACCGTTTAATAGTTGTAACATTTGTTTACGTGATTGCATTAGTGATGATATTTTATAAAAAAAATTTCTAGATAATATTTTCATTGAGCACAACCTAGTGTGGCTGGCTTTCATCCATTTCTAATAGGATGTTAAGATTCGATGTAATTTAGATTATACTAAAGAATAACTTCGTCCTTTCATATTCGAAATGCTAAAAATTCCTTTACTCTGCTATATTATCCGCTTAAGGTCATTAACCCATAGATGGCAGAAAAATGCACGAAAATGGGGCGAAATAATAAAACAATCTAGCTAGCGCCAGAATTGGTCATCAGGGAAACGTATGGGAAGGATAAGGCTGCTCGATAATAATATAACGATCTTAAGATATCATGGTTTCATGGAAATAGATCCAGAAATTTTACCGATGGCATGTTCAGCAAACAATATTGATCTCTTTTGGCTATAAGTTTCCTCTTTTTATCCGAGGTGGGACAACTCACAAGGAAATATCATTAAACCACCATGTTATAAAAATCGACATTCGTTAAAACAAGTCTCTCAAAAGCTTGAAACTTTAAGCATTTGAAAGGTACTCGCATTTCTAAAAGATAAAACTAAAGGTTTCTTGATTACATAAATGTCAAATTTACTAAAAGCCACAAAAAAAAACATGGAAACTTGTTGAAATTTGTATGTAAATCCCTATGCAGATTCATCTTCATCTTAATTTTATATTTGTTCTTAAACATAATCTTCATAACATTCTTTGTGTGTTTTTTTTTAGTCACGCAGCGTTTTATTAAAAGTTTTGTGATTGATAAAATTTAAAAAAAAAAAATGTGTGTAGACCAGCCTGCATACAAAACTTTTTTCTTTTAGTTATTCTTCCATTTTCTTTTCATAGTTATATTCCACAAAAACAAACACCACTTATTGTACTAAAAATATATTTATATATTGTAAGAATTGAAAAATAGCTCATTTAATACAAACTGACAACAAAAATAGAGCCAAAAACCAAAAATACCTACATATTGTTATCGCCAATAAGAATGGCTACTAATTCTTATTTAAAGGAAAAATGTCAAGATTTTTTGATTGTGCAACTAATTATAAAATTTATGTGACAAGTCAAAATGTCAGAACATTGACACATTTAAGAACACGAGAGAAAAACATCAAATATAATTAAAATAATTTAAACAAAAAAAAAAGCTTCATATCTATGTCTAATATTCCAATTAAATGTGGACCTCACATATTCATAAATATGTATTTTGAAATTTTATTTTATTTTAAAACTGGTCTTAGATATTGTCTTGAGGAATTTAAAACAGTTATGAAATATAAAACAATATGATTTTTTCAAAATTTTTATACTAAATAATTTATTTGTGAAGTGAAGAATAAACAAGTAAAAAAGATGTAGTTTGTATGGACTGACTATACGTTAGCATATAATATTACCCTCGAGAAGGAGTCTTAAGTCCAACTATACTGAGATCATAAAGAATTTATGATCTGCGGATGTGTGAAGGTCCATATCTTATGCTAATTTTATATGGGTGCTATGAGTCTCAAAATAGATTGGTTATAACCACATTTCATAAAGTTATTTGCTTGGTTCAAAAAAAATGTATAAGAACCTTAATAATTGAAATCTGTGACATTCTCTTCTATGGGAAATATGACCAAAGACATTTCTAGAGGGTTTATTTTTTGCTTGCTAGTTTATGTGTGTGAAAAGTAAGATATCTACGAAAATCAAAACTTTTTTTTAACTTCGAGAGACATATGTATGGAAGTTAGGTCTGAACATGCACCGTTCGTATTGTGGCCGATAAAAGTTTTTGTAAAAAATATCATTAAAATAAACTTATATTTACGACCTGTATTTAGATTATCAAAAAAAAATTTTTTTGAATCGATCGATGTAGTTGAAATTGAGTATAGGTCAAGTATTTTTGTTTTAGTATTAAGCCATTCCACAATGGCATTTACAAAATTTGTTTTCTTTTACTTCTTAAAATTCGCAACTATATGCAGGAATTTCAATTCAAAACAAGCGTGTGATGCTTAAACTTTCTTGATACAATTTGATATCATATGTTCCTTTGATGCAGAAATTAATTTTTAGATTAATTTAAAATTAAAGTTTTAGCACTGAGATTTCAATTAGCAACTGGATATAATATGGGTTCTGAATAAAAAATGCTTCCCATAAACTATCCACAAATACATAAACTAATGTTATCTTACATTTAAATAAACGATAATTTGTTTTATGAACCATACTCGCTATTTTAATCATAAAAATATTTTTTATTGTTTATTTTGAAAAATTTTAAATTAAAATTATTTATACAAGTTTGTATGTTTGCTATAAACTCGACTTAATAACACATCTAAATAAATATGTATGTATGTATATATGAGCATACAAAATAATAATAACAAATAGTAAAAAATTAATAAAATCAACCTAAAGTACATGCTACTAAATTAAAAAACAAAACAAAATAAGAAAATAAAAAATAAATCGTTTTGAAAAAATTTAACACGAATAACACAATTAATGGTAGTTTAAGTGCCATTTTATTGATAGTAAAAAACATTTTATTCAGAATACAAAATGAATTATGGACGATGATTGTGAGCGAATATGATCAAGCGATACCGTGATGATGATGATTATTATTAAAATAATGATTATAGTGGCTATAATACATAAATCGCATACGAGTACGTATATTTTAAAACCAAAACCAAAAAATTTGAATATTTTTGTAGTGGTTCTTAAAGTTTTTTCAATAAAATGTTTGGTCTACTTTATAAAACGTTTAAAGTTATGATACGGAAAATATTCTACATTTAAAAAGATACATGCAAGTGTATGGAGCAGGTTTAAAAATGGTAAATATATATTAAAAAAAGGAAGTGTAATACAAAACCGTTAATTTTAAAAATGTAAGAGTAATACAAACCCGTTTGGGAACTCATGGTGTGTGGTATTTTATTTTTGTATAATTGTATAAGAGGTGACTATAAAAATAACAGTTGAATAAATATTTTTTGCGCCTGGTTGTGTTTTATATATATTATTTTCGTTCTCTCGTGCATTTGTTTATTTATTTATTCTCAACAAGAGGCCAATGAATTTTCGGGCAATAACCAACACATTTAGTGCCATTAAATAGTGGAATAAATTTTTATTCCAAGTGGCATATATATATTTCTATTAAAGTATGTATATATATATTTTTTTTTTAATGAAAATAGTTTCGCAGTACCCGAAATTATATATAGAAAATTTAAATTAATGTTACAGTGTCTGTTTTAATGGGTTATCGTTTTTTAGATAATGAATTGTTTTTTATACCTCAAGGCCATTGAAAATATTCCGTAATGATTTTTCTTAAATCCTTCCTTTCAATGGAAAAATTTGTTTTCTTTCTCTTATTTATTTTCTTTCTCTTATTCCTTTAACAATCACTTACATTTGTTGTAACCATTTTTTACAAGGGTTACACAAAATCATTTGGTAATTTTACCAAAACGACAAGTTTATTTTTTTTTGTCATTAGCTATGGCCTTGAAATAGCGTTCTTAATCATATTTCATAACGTTAGTGTTGTTGTACATTTATTACAAAATATAAAAAAAGGCACATGTTCTAGGGAAGCTACCTGTTTGAATAGAACACCTTCATATTCTTAAACAAAATATTAATTTTTATTACATTAAAAGGATTTTCTTCGATACTGTGTTGTGTAATGTCCTTGAAAAAAATTATCTCTCAGCCCTTTGCTTATGGAAAACTGTGAAGGTTTTTCGATTTAAATTTTTTTTTTATTTTCAAAATCTGCAATTTCTTAGTGTCTATTTGCAGCAACTGAATTAGTTGTTTATTACAGCTAAAGTTAGTTTTAAGATCTGGGTTTATTTTCTCTTAACCGAATTTCTATTTTAATAACACCCCTCAAATACATATCGCATGTGAAAAGCCTGCATTTTCCGTTTTCATTTTATCATGTTTTGTCTATTTTAAAAGGCTTTGAACTTCTAAACAATATATGTATATGTGTTAAGTTAAAAAAATTTTAAATAAAATTAATTTTCCAGTTATGCCTATGACAATGGTATCCTTTTCTATCCCTGGTAATTTTCTATTCATATACATATATATATTTTTTTTAATACAATACTAGAGCACCCCTGCTGCTCCGCAGCACTATATTATATTATATTAATTTTTATAATATAATACCAAAATTTGCCAAGAGAAGTTAACGTACAGTAATGCCAAAATATGCCAAGATAAGTTAACGTACAATAAAAGTAAAGGTGATTCTCCACGCATAACTTTCCTCAAACCCAACGAATTTAAGCAGTTAATAGCTCAAAAGAAGGAGCTTGATCCACTGAGTGTTCTTAGACCTATGTCAACAGCTTACGTTAATTAGAACTCTAGTTATAGAGGTTTGAGAGAAGAAAAATATTGAAAAAAATTTTGAATGCAAAGTTTATTCATAAATTCCTTTATTATATAAGAAGAATTTAATATATAAGATACTGATGACTTTGATATCATACAAATATGAAATATTATATTTATATTATTATTATTATATCAAATATTAAATTCTTACTCTGAATAATAAGTATGCAAGAATAAAATTTCAATATCAAATGACGTCATTGATATTTTGTTGTGATAATAAATTTTAATTGCGGAGACCTATTTGGTTTGATATGAATATTTTCTAAATTGATTCTCTGAGACCAATGACCGTTAAATGTAATGTAAAAGATAGAAAATTGCTAAGACCACTAAGTTTTTAATAATTTTTATACGGATTTTCTAGACAAAAGCAACGTTAAATTATAGAATAAGGCATTAACTTTGATTATACCCTACACCACTCAGTGTGTACGAAATATCTGACCAATAGACACAGATTAATTTTCTTAGTCGATTTAGCGATGTCCATGCATCTGTCGGTCTGTTTTGTGTATAAGCTGTTGCCGGTCATAGCTGAACGGTATTGAAATTGGTGAAAATCGATGCATGTTCAGACCAGATCCCAATACGTATGAGATCGATTTAATTTTTCCTAAGTTCGAAATATCATAAACATCTTGTTCGAATTGGGTTTATGTGTGTTTATTGTGCCCAATTATTAGCATACCCCAAAAAAAACTTTGAAGTCCCATGTTATTTATCATGAAATTCTATTTTAAATCTTTTATATAGAGCTTTGTCCTGTTGAAAACTGTTGTGTGTCACATTTTTCCTCGAAAATTGTTGTGTGTGAAAACTGGTTTCGAGAAGTTGTATGTAGGCTATGGTCTTTAACCGACAATATGTTATTTGAAATTCCAAGCAACGCTTAGCTGAAAATGTACCCACATTGTTATGCTTCCACCATTAAAATTACCTTTTATGAAGCGCAATGCTTCCTTAGTGAATCATGCCAATAACCTCGAACACCATCTGCACCAGCAAAATTCCCCTTTTTTCATAGGAATATATAACCTAAAGTGGATTGCTTCATTATAAGCTAAGATTTCAAAGTCGATGGAAATAAGACATACACTTTTCCAACAACAATATTAATTCTAGCTTCCTCGTGACGCTTTATTAAGAATTTGTTTCTGTTTCGTAAATTACATATTTTTTTTTGCGTTTTAAAGTCCTCCCGATGGCTGCCTTTGACACATTTGTATTCATCAACGTCACCAAGCCCATTAGTGATATGGAGGAGTTGCATTGCGTGTAATACGAGTCTCAGAGTGCAGATCAAGCCTCCATTTGCTTCAGGATGCTTGTTCGTATATATATATTTCTTTTTTTCAATGTTGAAAAACATAAAGATTACGATGTATTTTAAAAATTTATTATTTATTTTTTGATTTTAGTAACTGAACTTATAATTGTGAAACTGTTACAGTTTTGTTTGTCTAGGATGTATTCCAACATTAAATTCCATCATTCTAAAGATATAGTAAAAAAAATTGATTAAGCTTGTAATTGTGAAATGCACCTTATTTTAAAATTAAATAGATTTTCTTAAAAAAATTCGTAAATTTTTATAAAACGGAGCTACATACAACTTCAAAATTAGTTCATTTTACGTACGAAAGTATTTACGCAAATAATTAAATAAATTCAATTGAGGCAACTAAATGAAATCAGTTATTACATACTCAAACCTACATTTTGGTGAATACAATAACAAAAAGGAAATAAATAAAATAGTAGTCGAAAAAGAAATTAATAATGAAATAAAATAAATAGACTACTATTTTTGGACTACTGATTAAAGGGAGTAATAAACACACACAAACCCAATTTAACCGAGATCTATATGATAATGTGGATTTTATGGCAATTTAAGTCAATTTCATAGAGTCATTTGTATGGGGACTAGATCTGAACATGAACCGAACATGGGCAATAGAAGGTTATATATCAAATTTTATTAAAATATATTCATATATGGAAGGACGGACATCGCTAAATCGACTCAGAAAGTGATTATGAGTCGATCAAATATTTTTAGTAGTTACAAACATTAGCACAAAGTCATTATACCCTAACCACAAAGTGGTATATGATATCAGAAAATATTCTTTTAACATAGCTATTTAAACGCTATTTATCATTTTGTTTATCTTCTTTTATAACAATTATTATTTACCTTGAAATCAAACTGGACTAAAATTCTGCAACTATAATTCTAATGATCGTAACTTTGTAATTTTACGAAATATTAGTTATTTTAAGAAAAATTTGAGACAATGTATGGGGACATGCTGTTTGTAGCATCATTACAGTCCTACGAATTTATATTAAAATTCAATTCCCTCAATACTTAATATGGTAATGTTTAAAATATAATTAAGAATTTGCAATGATGTAACGTGGTAGTACATTGAACTACCAAAATTCGATTGGAAATAAATAACCAGAATGAATCCATTTTCTCTGTGTAGTCCCCAAATAAAGCTGCTTTCGATCTTCACTTAAATCTGTTAAAAAAAAAAAATAACACTGATTTTTCTAAAATTTGGTTTGCATATAATTTTGCAAAGAATAAGTGACTTTACCACTTATGGTGAGATTCGGTCCATTTTTCGACCAAGTCCCCATATAACTGCAACAGCCGATAAAAACTTTTTCATATGTGTAGGTATAAAATTAATAATAATTCCATTATGTACTTATTTGTTTAAGCAGAATTAGATAAAAGCTCTCTCTCGAAACGCACGGTATACTAGGTACCGTATAGTTGGCCCAGACCGACTACAATTTTTTTTACTTGTTTATTTAAAACTAAGTGAAATTCAGCATAAGTATAGAAAAGACAATCAGCAACAACATATTTTTTTTTTTATTGTAATATATTGATTTTTAAGATATTAAATCCAAACTTCAAATCATATGATAATGATCTTTAAGTTGATTGATGTTATATTCCGGAATGTCTCAATATCTTTCAAATGAGATATGGCCTGTTTTTGTACGTAACCTTTTTTAATATTAATGCAGTTTTGCTATATCTCTTAGATAAGTTTTAATTACAGCTATAGATCCATATTTTCTATTATGGTAGGGTGGAGCATTCAAATTTGATTCAAATAAAGTTAAACTCATTCAGACCTTTGCGTAGAATTGCTTAGAATCAGTTTTGGTACCGTATGACTTATTGCAAAAACACAACGTTAAAAACATTGTTTAGCTTTTGTGTATTTATTTCCAATTGACACTGTCTGCATAAATATATTATGATTTGATAAATATTATTTTAGTATATGTGACCTTCACCGAGAAAAGGGACCTAGTGTGTCAAAAACGGTGGATTCTGGAACCTACAAGGGTGTAGAAACTTTAAATGCGTTTTTTTCTCAAAAGTTAATTTTCACACACTAGGTCCCTTTTCTCGGAGAAGGTCACATATATTGATTTGAATAACAATAATTTCTTAAAATTTAAAATGACAACTGAACTATTTTGCCCCAGAAGTACCAATTTTAATATACCATAGTTAAACATATTTATCTTATGATACATTCTAGAAGTATCTAAACGTTTGTCAATAGTTTATATTTTCCAACATCATATGTATGTATCTATGTATATATTTGTACGTATTTTTTATATCCAGTATCTATGTTTTTTTTTAAACAATACATAACAAAATTTTGTCTAACACATTTATTGTTTTTTGTTTTTGCCGAAACTCCTTTCACTTTTGGTTGCCGAAACTAAAGGGTTCACATGTGGTCATATTTAAATGCGCATTTCGTGAAGTCCGGTTTTTTTTTCTGATGTCATAAATAATAGTTTGTTTATATTTATTTATAAATTTTACGCCTTAGTTTTGCCTACTTTTCTTTTTCACGAAACACAAAATTGACAAACGTCTACTACCCTCACTGCCTTGATGGCAGGCATACTGCTGAGAACAACGGCATGATACGAGTATGTGTGTCTGGAAGGGTTAAATTGTCTAAGAGGTGATTGTCATATAATGTTTAACGTTTTGCGACAAATAATGCCCAACAAAATTTCAAGAAATTCTGTTGTTTTAAGACTAAGGTTATTGAAAATATGTCAAAAATAACTCATGGAAGTCAAATTTAGTGATCAAATATTATTTTCTTCATTTCGTATGGATTCCCAGCAAATATAATTGAAGTCTAAAAGAATAACGTTTGCATTGCTTCCGAAGGAAGAAATTCTTTGTAAGTAGTTGACAAAAATTTCAATATAAAGTCATTATTAAAACATACCATGGAAATCTTCACAATGTCAAATTAAAATTTTGAATATCTAAATTAATTTTGGGAATTACTAAATCTTATCAAGAAATAAAAAGAAAATTAAAATATGTTTAATTAAAAAATGTACATTAGTAAATAAATAACTGGTTTTGAGAAAAGGATAATTGATATTAAAATAGGAAAAACTCATAAATTTGTAATTTGTAAAAAAGAATTTAAATACATCGTATATTGCATGATGAAAAGCTAGATAATTTGTCCTTCCTTATTATCAAATCATTGTTTTATTACAAACTTTCAAAGAATATCAACGAAGATATCAGAAATTTATTAATAGAAAGTAGTTATACTTTTTTTTTATTTAAAAATATCCATAAAAGACAACAATAGTCCTATGACATCCACATAAATAAGCATGTGAACACGAAAGAAAACTTTCGATTTACGAAAAAATTTTCCATTGCTTGCGATAGTGAATCTATATTATATATATATATATATATATATATATATATATATATATTTTTTTTTTTTAATTTTAATATGAAATTTTGCAAACGCCTTGACCTTTAACTTCGATTTTGTACTTCCTTTTATCTTGTGCATAACTTATGTGTGTAAAGTTTTAAAATAAATTTAAATTGTCTTATTGCCAACTAGCATGCAACACTATTTTGTGAACAGTGTTACACGTTTCATGGAAGAAAAACATCTTCTAAAGTTACAAGCCAACCGTTAATGTCACGTAAAAATGTCTATAAAGCAGCAGTCTAACCCGTTTTTTTTTTTTTTTTGGTGTATATGCTTAAAAACCCACAGAGCCCGTGATAGTTGAACTGCTAAATAAGGTGGTTTTTATGACATAGAAAAGACAAAATATACGCACAAGAAAAATGCA
Organism: Cordilura impudica; assembly: GCA_963682025.1. Classification (NCBI taxonomy): domain Eukaryota; kingdom Metazoa; phylum Arthropoda; class Insecta; order Diptera; family Scathophagidae; genus Cordilura; species Cordilura impudica. Next base: position 197,175,218 of record OY821517.1, on the reverse strand, counting down.
GTGACAATAACTTTGTGAAATTTTTATTTAAAAATTAGTTTTATAAAAATTATAATATGTTATTTTCATAGAAGAAAAGTGAAAAAATTATATACGATTTATAATTAATATTAAACAACTGACAAAGTACTTTATACAATACTAATGACAAAAAATTAAAATCTTCTCTTCTTTCTATTGATAAGTAATGAGAATACAAACTGATATTTGAAAATCAAGTATGAATGTTGTAATAGGTTTTTCCCCATATTGTTATATCCTACGATATGTAAAATGCTGTTACATCAAATAATCTAATACAAAGGAGATTTTTGTGAATTTAATGAAAGGAATCCAATAGGCTTAATTAGTCAAGTATTTTTAGTGGGGAACGATAGCTACTAACTTAGGGTTATGTATGTGTGTACAAAATAATATGTCGAGCCTGACCACGAAAATGTCTTAAGTGATAAGCTTGTTGGATCACAGAGTTTTAGCTTGAAATGATTTTTTATTGTATTTGTTTTTACTATTATACCTTTGAATTTAATTAATAGCATTTGTTTTCTTATTAGTTGTTTTCAATCAATTTTTAGAACTTTTATATGTTAATTTTGACATTATCTAATTTAAATAATCATTAGTTAACATAATCATTAATTATTTCTGGCAACCCTTGTTTAAAATGAACTTGCTTACTACGAACTGGCTTACAATGTTAAACAATAGGGTCAAACTGATGTATGAAAGAAGCAAACCAATTAAAGTGAATAAAAATAGTTGTATTATATAAACAGTTCAACTAAGACACATTTTACTTAAAATACCCGTTTCTTTTTTTGATGAGAATTTAATTCAGTCCACCATTTTTTAATTTATTGAAACATTTAAAGTTTCCTTAAAAATCATTAAGGATTTTTCAATGTTATTTGATATTCCATGAAAATCGATCTTTTGCAATCATTTGCGAAGTACCGGTACGAATTGATAGCAAAAGCAATTTTAGCACATTCGTAGTGTTTTTACATAATAATACCCGTTTTTCAATATATCTATGTATGTATGTTTTCGTTGGATGGCCAAATGTAATGAAAATATAATTGGTAGAAAATGACGAGACAGCAATTGCGGCAGTATTCGTTGTCAGTGAATATGACATAGTAGAAACCTGGTATAAAGCAAAAGCAAAGATTCAAATTATTTTCATGGTCATTGCAATTACACTTGCTTTCCCTATTTATCTATGTTCTTTATTTAGGTTACAAAATTAAGTTTACTGAGTAGATGACAGGGACGGATGTCATAGATATCTGGGCATTATGGAATAGTTGTTATAATGAATAACACTGTGAGATTGAAAAAATTACTTGGGATGCGATACTTTTGAAATTTGACCTTGAAATTTGCGAAAAATCTACAAAATCTTGAGTTACAGATAAAAAAAAACCGGGTTTCGGCTCTTTTGCACATATAAGCCGATAACTCTGTTGACTATCAACCGATGTTTAATTTCTCAGCGGACTTAGAAAGAAAAAACTGTGGCCTTTCGAAGATATGAACATGATATTTAAGTAATACAGAGACATCTGTGCGTTGCCGGCACCCTGCCTTAGCTTTTTACAGAAAGATCATATGGTCATTCTGAAAAATGTCAAATGTGCGTTTTATTAGCATGTTCTTACTGCGCCGAATACCGAAGAAAACAGACGCACGTGCTTTGAGTTTACAGTTAAAATATTTTTTAACGAGTGAAATTCAACTTTGTTTAAAGTGAGGTAAATCGACGAAATGGTAAGTGCATTGAGTATATTCGTGAAAAAATTCAGTCTATTTTGTGTTTCAACAATAAACGCCACGAACGTGTTCGCAGCAAAAAGTTTTTTTTTACTTTTCAAAATTGCTGCTAAAACTAGTTGTCAGCACCCAGACATGGTGAGATGTCGGCATCCCTTTTTTGTAACAAATGGTGAAATATCACCAGGGATGTAAATGTAATCAATTTCAGTGTTGTTTCTAGGAATTTTTCGATATTTTTAGCCAGGTCACCCGCAAAACTATCGTCTTCTTCAAAGAAGTTTGATTTTGATGCCATGATTAAACCAATCAAATAATTTTTAGTGAAAAAGCTGCCAATAAAATCGACTGCTGCAGAGTACTCGATCTTGATTACGAATAATGTGAAAAGTGCCATTGCTTGTCATTAAAATAAATAAATTCCTTTTTCTATTTGCATACTGGTGGTTTTCATTCATATTCTTCCATATTCAGTGGATTTTCTTAGGGTGCCGACAACCGATGACATTTTCGTAAATGGCAAAAAAAAAACATTTTACTAAACTGTTATTAAACATTTTCTACTGGACAGAATACACTCAATTCCTTCACCAGTTATTAGCTAAAGTATGTAGCTTTCCATTGATATACATGTGTCCACATATTGTGCAATTGGACAAGCGTTATGAGCCTGCAACCGAACACTTTCCCCTACACATTTTTTTATTTAGGAACCGTATAATTTATGAATTTATAGTAAAAGTACGTTTATTTATGACTAAAATGCATTTGTGGGTTAAAAAAATTGACTGAGTTATTCAACTTTTAAGACAATTAAAGCTTAGGAATAACTCAACTCGAAAATATTTGCCCGATCGTTTTTTATTAACTCAGCATCTTCAGTTTATCGTTAAAGTGACCAGCATTATTCCGGAATCATTTTTATTTTAAATTTTTCCTTCAAAACGTTTTTCCATTGAAACCAATCCACGGTGACAATGTTCGCCTCGTTCAACGCTGAACTGGCCCAGGTTGTCTGGGAAGAAGTATAGATGAGAATGTCGGAAATTAATTTTTATAAACATGTTGAAGCCCATTTCACCATTAGCAAATAAAAATTATAAAAAAATTAAACGGTTCGTCAACTTTGCCGCGCATAAATGGAAAGTCATCGCTGAATTTAAAGTTTTGACATTTTTATTTGGATTGCAAGGTGGTAATACAAAACATCCATGTGTTAAAACATCTCCAAAGTTGAAAAATATAAATTTTTTTAAATATGAGTTTGCTGAAGGAATACGCACAGATGTCTCAATATTACTTAAATATCATATTCATATCTGCGAAAGGCCACAGTTTTTTATTACTAGCTGACATGTACAAAAAAGGCAGAAAAACCGGGTTTTTCTGCCGTAACTCTATATTTTGGAGGTGTTTCGCAAATTTCAAGAACAGAGTCTTGTACTCAAAAAATTATCAGAAAAAAAGGCATTTCTGCTCCATTCTTTTTTGTATCACTGTGTAATTGATCTGCTAGCCTTTATGTGCTGCGAAGTAATCTTTCTGGACTATCTACAAATTAAAGACGGAGCTTATAATAAGAATGTAACTTTAAGGAAGCAATTTAATTAATCTCTTTAAACCTGCTACAAAGGCATGTTTTATATATGGTGAATTCCCACTAAGATGTAATTCTTTTTGTACTTTAAATGGTTTAAATCAAAGTAAGAAATTGTTTTTAGAAATTCAAAATTAAATTTCGAAAAAGTTTTTAATGTTAGCATGATTTATACACCCAAGATCCGTATAAAAGTTCAGTGTTGGTTAATAAAAAATCACAATCCTGATCCACAAATCAGTTACTAGATTTGAAATCAGCAGATGCCCGGAAAATCGATATGTGTGGGAGGCTGCATTATGGTTTGTGGAAAACCAAGAAGAAATTTTAGTTTACCTTTAGACGGGCTATGTAAATACGTTTTATTTAGTTAACATTAAGCTCCTCACTTCCCTAATTTTTTTCTTATTGTAATGAGACTTACTGTTATAATATATTTGGTGTGGTTTTCTTCGGCAGAACAAAAATGTTACACCTGTGTCTGGTTTGAAATCCCCAAAATTTGGTGAAACTAATTATGTCTAGGCCATTAAACTTTGAACTAGATTTCTCCTAAAATACTTTATTGTTACGATGTTTCTCCATGTATTAAGACTTGCTTCATAAATATTTACGCATATAGATAACAGGCCCTTTTTTATTACGATTATTGAATTCAGATATCGAGTGTCAGAAAGTTAAGTAATTTTACATTTAAAAAAGGCAGTAATTGAAGTTAATTATATTTTTCTTAGGAAATAATTATTTATATTATTCAAATTAATAGAATTACATTTTATAAAAAGATTGAAAAAAAAAATTGCTTGCATTTTTATTGTAATGATAGGTTATTTATGAGTGATTTCAGTTTGTTCAGATAATTATTTAACACAGAAATCACCATTTTCATTTGGATTCTTACAAGTTTTTTTAATGTGAATTTGTCAAAAAGAAAACAAACACACAAAAACAGCAACAAATCATTTTATATTGATTGCAATAAATTATGGAACATATTCGTGTGTTGAGTACTTTGTAAATTTTAGCTTTCAATTGAATTATTATATAGTCGGTTGTATTTGTGCAGCAGCGCATAAATTACATTTTCCTCTAGTGGTCACGTAAAAATGCAATTCTAACCTGGACAAATTGCCTCCCATGTCTAGTGACATTGTATGCATTTAAGTACTACGTACGTATGAATGCCTAGTTGAGAACATGATGTGAACAAAACACAGCTAATAATGGATTGGCGGACTATTGACGACTTCATTAGTTTCGGCCATACATCATATGTACAGACAAGCTTCGTTCTTGACATTAAAAGAAGTGAAAAAAAAAAACAGGCACCCACCTACAAAAAGAGTTAATATTTCTAAGGGATTTCCTGTTTAGTAGTTGGCTTTGTCTGGTATTTATTGTATGATCTTCTATCCCTTATTCTACTCTTTCGAGTTCTATTTCAGGGATTTTAGTTCCGAGTAAAATATAAATGTTTTATATTTTAGATCATAAATCATTTTTATTTTAATTAGACAGTCTTTGTAATTGTTCGTTAATTGCTATTTGAGGCAACATTTTAGTTTTTAATACTCTTTGGTGCGATTTTGAGCAGTTTTTGCACAATTTTATGGGAATTTTTTTTATTATTAAAAGTCATTAAAACGTCTGATGCATGTTTGTTTTTACAATAATAAACCACAGATACATATGCGTCTGCACGATTACTCGAACACCAGATACTTGTTAAACGGTCGTTAAATTCTGACATGGAATTAAGTTAAATTATGTTAAACAAAACTTAACATCATATTTAGTATAGGCTAAATAACCACTACGTTAGGAGTAAATATTCTATGGTAATCCCGTTAGGTAAAACAAATCAATGAGGACATTTTAAATATTCTAGTAAATGTAGATAATTGGGGAAAAAATGCTAAAATCCTTTATAGTACTGATGTTCATGCTAACATAGTTCTAAGTCCACTTTTATTTACGAAATATGATATGAGATTTTGGTATTTCTGGAATTTTTTAAGAAATTAACTTTTTAATATGTACTGGTACCTATGGAACGATCTACAGGCATTTAGCATATGCGTAAAGTATATTGTTGAATTTTTCCCTTGTTTGGCAATATTGCTTTCATTATTGCGCTATGAGTTTTGAGACAGTAAATGAATGCTGGGGTATCTTATTATTCCGGTAATAACAAAAACAGTCACTTACACGAAACGGAGGAAAATACAGAGTTGCTGTAGAAGAGAAAACGAAGATATCGATATTGGTAACCAATTGTTGTGCTTCTATTTGATCGGGTTCGTAGTCCAATAAAATAATCTACTATATTGCCAAGGAAAGAAATTTTTTAAGTAATTCAGTGATCAGATCCCATGCTTTTTTCTGATTATAAGTTTTGATGTTTTATTTTTCAAAAATAATTTTGGTGTTACACAACAGTGTGCAATCAGCCTTAAAAAGATAATAAACTTTTAAGATTTTTTTTTTTTGTAAAATAATTGTTTGAATTTTATTATTATATCTAAGCACGTTTCGTTCTCTTAAAATATACATTGTAAAATGCATTAACAATGTGCAACAATTTATATAATAATTTGTTAGTTTTTTTTCGAAAAGATTTAAAAAACAAAACGCCATCTCAAATTCTTGTGAACCACAGAGAAACAATCGAAACAGCACAAAACAAAAACTAAAAATAAAACCACAAAACGCCCCATTATTAAAAGCTAAAACAAAGATGCCAATTACAGTGAATGATGAAATTAGAAGCGAACTTTAATTATTTGTTTCGGCGCATTTTAATGGGCTCGTAAAGTAACCCAAGTACTCATAAAATATCTACAACTATGAATTATTAGGCGTCTTCTTCTGATGCTTGTTTAGTTCTGCTACAAGGCAATTTTAACAAAATAATATAATTTCAGTTTTGTATGTTGTTTATTAACTGAGAGGAGGAGTTGCCAGATTTGCACAATTCATAAGGTCTTTAGCAGCTTTTATTTTAATATCTAAGAAATAAGTTATTTTTGTTCATAGAAAGAATAGCTCATGAATGATACAAAGTGTCAAATATAAATCATATTTTTATGTAACAATATAAAATTCTAAGAATTATTTTACTATACCTTGAACAAATAATTACGGTCTCTGATTAACAATAAAATTAATCGGTCGTCTTTAAACTATTTATCAATACTGGCAGATTCCAGCACTCGAAATTCGAGTGCAAATCCTAGAAAATTTTGTTTTTTCAATTAATAAAGACCATAAAGGTATGCTTCCCAATTCAACTCATTTTAAATGAAGAAAACAAACTCAACACATTAACACTAACACATTAACAAATTTAACCCTTTGGTTAGCGCGAAGGTCCCTGGGGACCTTATTCATTTTCAAACTGAAATTACTCCTATTTCGGCCAGGAAAAGGTACCCTGTTTTCCAAGAGAATCAAAAATCGTTTAAAAGAAAATTCAAGGTGATACGCCCAATAGTTTAGTTTTTATTGAGGTTTAAAGGTGAGTAGTACGGGAACGCATGACAAGGTCTGTAGGGACCTTGTACTGAAATTACAAGATGTCATTAAGACATAAACTTTATTTTGGCTTCATTTTAGCTGTTTTATTGTTTGAACACATTTTTAATTCACTGACAGTTGATGAGCAGTTATTCCCATACAGAGGCCGTACCCGCTTCACACAATATATTCCGTCGAATCCAGCCAAGTATGGTATTATGGTAATTGTGTGACTCAAAATCATTCTATCCTGTCAAAGGAATGATTTATTCTGGTAAATTGCCTGACCAGAAGCGTGAAACAAATCAAAGGCAGAACGTTGTACTTGCTCTTGCGGATAAATATTTGGATTCTGGCCGCACAATTTATGCTGACAATTTCTTCAGTACATTGAACTTGGCGCGTATTTTGATGAGAAAGAAAACTGCATATGTTGGAACAGTACGCTCTAACAAAACATTTGTGCCACGGGAGTTACATAAAAATCGTATGTGGCCAATCAACAGCACATTGTTTGGGTTCAACGAAGGCGATATAGCACTATGCACATATGTGCGCAGGAAGAATAAATCAGTAATTTTGTTATCTACGTACGTATATATGGTACGTATACATGCAAGCGCTCAACAAAGCGCTGGTCGCTTGCCATGTTTTACAATATGCTCCACATCGCTGCATTAGCTGCATTCATAATATTCAACGTGATGAAGCCAGTGAAGAGAAGTGACAGACGGCGCTCATTCCTCCTTATGCTTACTAAGCAATTGGCATTACCCAACATTACGTGCCCTGAATACTCGCATAACTGCATATCCAAGAATACGGAATGCAATGGAGGAATTTGATGTCAAGGTAAGAATTAAGAATTCTAAAGGTCAAAAGCAGAATGATTATATATATTTTTTCATTTTAGATAGTACCAAGACCAACAAAAGCAGCTGTATCGTCGTTTGCGCTAAGGACAAACAGGCCATCATGTGCAGAGCATTCAAGATTAATGCATCGGTACTTAACCTGCACTCAAAATGAGGAACAACCATCGCAACAATATTTTTTTTAAGTTTTATTCATTGTAAAACTAAATTTTCATAATAAAATTTATTAAAATTAATTATGTTAGTATAAAAAAAAAAATAATAATTTAATTTAATTTAATAATTTATTTATCAACACTTTATTTAATAAACAATAATAAAATAACAAAACAAAAATTTTAAAATATCTTTTTCATAGAAGTGTTGCGTTTAAGGGTACCAGAAGTGTTGCTAGACGGAGAGTTAATAAACACACAAATAGCATTGTATAATTTTATGTATGAGGTAGTAGCAACTTTAAACGATCATAACTACAAAAAATATTCCAGACGATGAAAATATGTAAACAGCTATTAAGAAATACCTTTCAAATGATAAACTTTTTGTCAAAATCGGGGTAAAACTGTGAATAATATTTACCAATATATGGGAATTCAATTGATTTTATTCCATTTCGAATGCGTCAAATTGCTTCAAGATTTTATAAAATTATTTCCACAAGAAATGTCATGGCGTAGTTTCTTATAGAATTCATATTGGAAATAATTAAATGGTTCATATTTGATCACAACCAAATTCTGTCTAATATTTTTATGGTATTCTGAAGAAAACTAGTTCTAACTATTTTTTTGTGCGGAAATATATGAGTTAATACCATTTTCAACTCGAGTTTCTGTGAGATTTTCATCTCTATGAAACAACTTCACTTTAGCACGAATATTTGTTACACATTTTCTTTTTGCTTTGGAAGAAGTGTTTGATTCCCGGGAATCAGTAATTTTTTTTCGTAATTCCGCGAATTCGGTTTGTACACTTAATTTTATAATTGAATAAAAAAAAGACAATATTGAAATACAAATATAATTAACTAAATAATTGTTTTTGAAAATTTAGGCAGCTGTGCTGTTTTCTTCAAGGAAATAACAATTCTTAATCACGATTTTGTTTAAACAAATTTCTTAAATAGAAATCACCCGTTCGGGTTCAATTCAATTGAGCTTCCTTGCTAGTAAAGCATTTTATAATTGTATTATCTTGTTTCTCTACTCGTCAGTTATTTATTTATTTTTTTAAAGTCTATAGATTATACATCCTTACAGACTAAATATGTAATAAAAAGAAACTGAATGTAAAATCACTCTCAGAGATATTTATAATATGATAACTTTTGTTGAAATTTTCACATATACGGCAAAAGGAGTCATTGTTGGCATATACAGATCTATTGTATTTTAGATTTAATAGCTTGAAGTTACGAGTTGTTCTAGAAGAGAAAGGAAAGCGATATTTTCATCAATTTTGGTACGTATTTCATCATATATATGAATAAGGGCTGTTGTGTAGCTGTGTCGGGGTCGAAATCCTGATTGCGTATTCAAAAACTTTATACGGTAGCATTGCAATTGGCCGGTACTCGTTCGGTTTGGTTTTGAGATGGGTATGATTTTTGCATATTTCCAGTTTTGGCGATACACACTCTTATTGATAATATTATTGAAGATGTACGTGATATAAGGTAACATTAGCTTAATAATAGCTTTAAGAAATTTGGGATGAATATTGTTAATCCCAAGTCTGTTTAGATCCAACAGCTGACAAAAAAAAACGACTAGATTAATAGTCTTATTTCTCACTTTATATCATTCTATTGACATCTCTTCGTGCATTACAATATTTATTATGTAAATTGGGAACATTGAAAGTTTCCCATGATTATAAGCAAAATCTCTGCGATCAATCGCTGATTTTATTGCTACATTAAACCATGGCTTTTTCTTAGCTTTTAGTTCAACAATTTTGATTGGCACGGATTTCCTAAATACGTCCAACAAGTTATTTTCTAAAAAATCCAGCTGACAATATACTGAAGGCATGTAATAAATGGAGTTCCAATCAATACTTGATAGCTCATATTCTTAAAATCATAGAAGGTAGCCTCATCATAAACATGTCATATGGTCGATGTGAAGATTTTGTTTGATAACTCTGGTAGTCTAAAAGATTTTTTTCCTTCTTAATTTTTTTTTATATAGGATCAGATGTTTTTTGTTTTGTTTTATTTTGTTTTAAAAGTAATTCGAACTCGATCGTAATTACATAAATTCGAAACAATATACATGGCGTCGGAAAATTTGCCTGACGCTTCTTGAAATCTAAACTCTATTTAAAGGAAATATTGAGTACAATACTATAATACGAAAATTTTATTTCTTTTTTATTTTAATCTAAACGTAGTTAAACAGCTGGTTCTAGATTATTGTGAGGAACAATAATATAATATGTTTTTATGCAATAAACTGCCATCATTCGATTTTAAAGAAATAATTTGCAATATACAGAAGCTAATTGTTTATGGTTGTTTATGATTGAATTGCAACATGTGCATTAAAATATTTCAAAGCAAAAAGAAAGTAAATTAAAACATATGTACATGAACCACTGATACATTTTTATATTTATTTCCTGTTCCTTAAATTTCTTTCAGTTAAAGATACTTCTGAACCAGGATATTTTGCTAACATTTCGTTCAAGACCTCTAAAAGATATTTCAACAGTGTATAGAGTTACCATTTTACACTTTTTGTCTTAGACTTAGCACTTTAATTCCTGAGTCAGCATTAAGGATTTTGAAAGAAATCCAAGCGCTATTTTAACACTTTTTATACCATACACCACTATTTGGTCAGGGTATAATGAGTTTGATGATTGCAACTACCAAAAATATTTGACCTAGACCCACATTTTATTATAACCATCGACCCAGCATGACTTTATGAGTCAATTTAATGATGTCCGTCCATCCATAAATCATGTAATCGAACTACAGGTGGCAAATATGAATATATTTTCAAGAAATTTTGTATATAAACTTTTCTCGGCCATACGACGAAGGCTATTGAAAGTCGGTCTTAACCGGCCATAATTTTTTTTAAATGTTTATAAGTAACACTGCTCATCAGTGATTTTGTACTTGAAGAATGGTGCAGTGAAGGTTGTAGGTCTGGTTAAACAATAAAACTTAACGAATTTGGAAGTTATTTTAAAAAACCATTGTGAGTTGCACACTCTACAAAAGTGTTGCTAACTCGCTACTAAAATGTTTTCACTGATTTTCAATCTGCCAACGAGATTGGCAGGAGTATTTATTGAGATTTTAAAATATATATATAGTTTTATATGCGTACCAGGATTATAATAATATAATATAAAAAATAAAAAAAAATAATAAAAAATTTCACTTCTATTTATAAATTTTAACATCGAAATCTCTTTGCAACATTTCTCAAAACACATAATTTTTATAATAAATATTTTATATTCGAAGCTTTAGTAATTTCCTACTCTTAAGAATCAAACCATGGTTAGAAAAAGCATGGATTAAGTATAATGTGTTTTTAGATGTGTCACAAAAATAATCTATAAGGATCTAAAACTCGATAACGTTTGCTAAAATCAAATCTTCAGAAAGGTAGAAAAAAATTGGAATGTGAAGAAGAGTACATATTAACAACTATTTCTACGCATTTTATTTTCTTCTTTTGTAGAGATACCATTTACACCAATTAATTTAGATTTAAATATAATTTTAAAAAATAAATCCAAAATAAAACAATGTTAAAGTTTGTCTAAACGGTCTATACGTATAATATACCATTAGCTTCGAGAAAAGATTTCAAATCTAACTTTACTGAGACCAAAAATTGACTTAGAATGGACACATTAAGAATTGGTTATGAATTTGTTGAATATTGAAAAAGTGTCTGAAATGAATGCAGAGAAATCTTTATTATAGGATTTTTTGTAATTATAAAGCAAAAGGAACACATATATTGAATCTGTGCTCCCTTGCCACCATCAAAGTATTTTTAAGTCCATTTTTTAAAGGCCTTTTTTACTACCAGATCTTTATTTTTTTTCACCGTTAGTAAACCTATAAAATAATAAATCCATTAGAAGAAATAGCGTTTCGTGTCGGAGGTTTTTATCTAAAAATGTAAAAAAAAAAATATTAAAACAATATTTTCCATCACAATGGGCTATCCGCTAAAACGGCTTAAAAATACAGTTACCCATAAAGTTCAAAGCCCAACAGATTTTTCATAACACCGATTTTAAAATTTGTATTGGAATTATTTGGGGTTTGAAATTGTGCTTCGAAGTCGGGCATTTTATACTTGGATAAATTCGAAATTGGCTACAGCAGTCGCCGTTAATCTGGCAACTCTTCACGTAAACATTTATAAATATGAGAATATTTAGAGTGAAATGAAAAGAATGTATATGTACTAAGTACTCGTATTATTGTAGTTTGGCAATAAAATAAAAGAACGTTTGAATATTTTAGATATCGGGCGTGATTGTAAGATGATAACTTGGCGCTCTTACTTCTATATTTTCATTATGTTATTTTATTTTTTTTCTTGTAGCCAAAGATGCTTATTTTGAAGGATTGGGGAATTGTATTTTTTGCTATGCATGCTCTTTTTTTTTAATATTTATATTGTGTTTTATTTTTTTGTATTCATTTTTTTTTTTTGTTCTGCCTTCATGTCTCTGGCAAAAGCGAAAAAAAAAATTAAACTGGTTTTAATGACTGCAAAATGATTTAATGCCGTACAAATATATTTTTATGGCTGTGGTAGAACTTTACGTAAAACGTGATTGTTTGGCTGCTTGAGTTTTTGTAAACGCCCTAATGGGTTGTATACTGATTTTCACATCGTTTAAATATAAAAAGCGGTTTCATATTTTCACAGTGCATATTTTTAAGCTTAAATCATCTGATATGGTCAAATATATGAACATACACAACAACAAAAATCAAATATATATAACAAAATTTGTGTATGTGGTTTTTATTTTTTTTTAATAACCGTAACAATGATTAATACGGAACGATATATTAAACAGATAAAATGAACAATTTTAGGAAGGTTTAATAATTAAATGGTAGGTAGGTTTTGCAGAATGGCCGAATAAATATATCTACAAGAACAACAACTAAACAAAACCAGGGGAAATGTGCAATATTCACGCACACATATTTCGTCTGATACCGTACCAACAACCATACAATAAATACATTTATGCAAAGTTAACACTAAACTAAACTAAATTTAACGAAAATCAAGACAAAGACAAAAAGAACTCATCGAACGATATAAACCGGATCAACCACTTTATGTGTGTATCTAATAGATACAACGGGGGATACGATACGAAAAACCTGGTCAGTCGTTATCGTTTGTAGTGAGTGCAAACAAATATCAACAACCATCTTGCTTGCTGTGATTTTCAATGGCCATAATGGTTTTGATGATGAGAATATGTTTCTTTTGCTATGGAATGTTGTGACTTTTGAACTCATTTTTCCTGTTGTTGTAATTCCATTATGTTTCTGTTGTCAGAATGAGTGTGTGTATGGAAATTTCATCCCCTTTTCATGTTGGATGATGTGAAATGGTATCATATGCCATTTTGTGTATCTATTTTTAGTTGTGTTCTGTGGATATTTTTAACTCCACGTTAAACATGTTTTCTTTTAGTACCCTACAGAACTTTATAGTACTTGGTTTTATGAACAGGTAATGATGTTTGAATATTTTTTTTCAAAAAAAAAACTACTTTTTAATCAACTGAGCAATATCCGTTGGTGTGTCCATGTAAACCTTGCGACAAGTAACACCTCTGGAGTATGAATTATTAACCATTTGACCCGTGAAATAATTTGTATCTCTCTCATAAATACGAAACGAATCATCTTACACATAAGCCTCTCTTCCGACAAATACTTATGCCGTTTTCTTTTCTGACAAAAAATGTCGCTCTTTTTTTGCCCTTTTTTCGAAAAGTGTATTTTTTTTATATATTCTGAATTAACAGCAACCTTATCTTATTTATCAATCGAAAGGTCTCAAAGTCGAGCCCTCATAAATCACAAAAAATTCGAGCCATTGACTTCTTTCAGGTCATATTGGGAGAATATTTCCTCATTGTTCCCCTTTTTTGAATATTTTCACCCTATGACTTCCAAGAGGATAATAATCAAATTTTTTTTGTATTTATGAACACAGCGCTTTGAGACCTTTCGATTGATATATAATACAAGGTTTCTCTTAATTCAGAATATATAAAAAAATACAATTTTCCAAAAAGGGCAAAAATTTATTTGTTATTAGGGCGACATTTATTGTCAGAAAAGAAAACGGCATTAGAATATCCATTGTGTCAGCAAACGACAGAATATTGCAACAGTATTCAATTTGTTTGTTTAGTTATTTCATCCGAAAAATCTCATTTGATATTACCATTAGAAAACGTTCGGACGTTGTCGGAATATATAATCGCATACTTATGGTTTGGAAATTCTAGACAATTTGGGTTCCCGGGAATCAGGAATTTTATTCTTGTAATTCGGAGAATTCTCGAACTCTTTTTGCATTTTGTTAAATATGTTCAGATATAAATTTTTTAATTAAAAAAGTTTTATTTACTCATGTGAAATTATGTGTAGATCTAATAAAGAAAAATCTGGTAAAAATGTGGCAACATTCAAAACGTGATTATAGCGGTAATTTTACAATACAATTTTAAACACTTTAGGTATGTTATTGAAAAGACATATACCGTTACTTTTAACACGTTTTAAGTTTGTCAATTATTTTTATAGACGCTATGGAACATGGAAAAGTCGGAAAATATTGTGCATACTTTTTTGGAAAATTCAAAATATAGTAAGTTTAAAATTGGAAAACTCCTATAGATTCCAAAAACAACAGCGAACAGTGTTTTGAAAAGTTACAAGGCCACAGCAACTATAAATTGAAAACCAAAACAAGTGCACAAAAAAATGTTATGGATTCAGCTTTGAAGAAAAAATACTAATTTCCATTAAAAATAATTCTGGGATGTCTGATAAAACACGCGCCCGTTTATTGTACACCAAAGTTTTAACAAAGTTTAAAGGTTGCATAACGATGGATGATGAAACCTATAAAAAATTTGATTTTAAGCAGTTGCCTGGAAACAAATATTATTTTGCAACGAGACGTGGAAATGGCGCCCCTAAATATAAGTATACCAAAATGGATAAATATGGAAAATAATGTAGGTATGCCAAGCTATATGGAGTTGTGGCATGAAGGCAGAATTATATGCAAAGGAATGTCACCAAAAAATAATATTACCACTCATTAAACAGCACAAGCACGCAGTAAGATATTGGCCTGATTTGGCGTCATGTCATTCTTCAAATTTAGCAGTGAAGTGGTATAAAGATACCCAAATATATTCATCCTAATTGCCCACATTCTCGGCAACCAAAATATGTTGGGCAAATGTAAAAAATAAATTAAGGAAGAGTAAAGAAGAAGCAAAAACTGAACATTTAATTTTAAGTAAATGGAACAACTATTCTGCAGAATTGGAACGGAATGATCTGCAAAAATTAATGGGAAGTATCAACAAACATGTCCGATCATTTGTCATCGAAATTTAAAATCTTCTTTACTTTTCTTTAAAGCCGAATAAAATGCCTTTTATTTGATACATATCTTATTAAAATGTGTAGATTTACTTAAAAGTTATAACAAGTTTCATGCGGCCAGATTTTAAGTGGGCCATTCTTTACTTTATTGAAACCAAAACAATACAATTGCCTTCAAAGTAACCCCTCACCGATACAATAAAGTTATACTTTTTTTCCAATCTTCGTAATAGATGTTAAGTTGTTTCCGGAATTGCCTTCAAAGCGCGCAGCGATTCGACTTTTATATCTTCAGTCGATTCAAAAATAGTGTCCCGGAGTGGCCTTTAGACTTTATCGAATTGCCGATGCGACTTTATTGTGAAACAGTCTCTAAGAACGGTCTTGCAGTCAAAACGCATTATATCAGACGCATTTCCACACTCATGATATCACTTGTTTGAAGTCCAATATAAATTTTAACAGCATCAGCAAAATTCTCTAATTATTTGTCGACGATTTTTCAGCTCCATGGCTTTTACGTACTTGGCGTATTGTTTACCAGTTGATGTTTTACAAACAAATTTTATTTCAAAACAGCCGATCACCGAAGTTCTTCTGCAACATTCTTAATGAAGAAGAAATTTCTTTTCGTAAACAAAATTTAATGGAACTCCTTCATTGTACAAAATCAGACATTTTTAGAATCGCCAAGTTCACTTTAAGTTGTTTTGTCTGAAAAGAGATTATTTTCCAAAATTGATTAGCACTGGAAGATTAAATTGTGCATGGGCTCTAACGATTACAGCCTGCTATCTAAACCGTTTAAAAAAAGAGGTTTCAGAAATGGCATTATTAATGGATCAGAAAATATTTTGGGATATTTTCATCCTTTTTTCTTATTATTTAAAGAGATTCTAGAGAATTTTGTTATTCTGTATCAATTTATTTATTGTAGTTTATATGGACTGTTGCCAGAAATTATACATAGTTATCAATTAACTCTTATATGTATTGAATATCACATTCGAGCACTAACCGCCATTAATTATTAGGCATTTTACGAAATAATATCTGCAACACAAATGTTTTAATTTTTTGAAAAGTTGTTTTATTATCTTTAAATTCATAAAAATATGTATAAGCTCGTATTATGCACATATATGACACATAATTTGACCACTATTAATTAGTAAATTGGACAATTTTATAATTTAAAATTAAGTAATATCACTTAAGTCTTCTAAAACAGCTTCCAATCGCTTTGGGATTGTATTTATTAATTGCTAACACTCTGCAATCGCTAAAACTACGTTGCGGGTCAGTTCGCAACTTCCTTTTCATTAGAGGCCACATCTTTTCAATTGAGTTGAGGAAAAACTAAAACATCAATTAAAGTTTCTTGTTGTTATTGCTCTATGGAATACGTATTAACCACAGTCGGCTAGGTTTGTTCCTCATGGAATGAGAGTTTCTTGCAATATATTAATATATTTTTCTTATTTACGGTTTCATTTATAAAGTGAGACGCAAACGTCGAACTTAGATTGTTCGCTAGAAATAACTGTGTCCCATTTCCTTCATACCTAAAATAAACTTTCCTTAGTAAATATCAAATGATTATTCATGTGAAATGCAGTAAGTAAGTTTTTTTCTGGCCAAGAATATAATTACATTCACCAAGTGAACGTTAAACTTACTTCATAAAAACCATTACTTTATCTTTCATTTGCTGTCACATCCATTCACGTTTTACGATTTTTCCAATTGTTTCAAACCACTTTGAAGCTATGCATCTAACACTGTTAAACGATTTTTTTAAATTATAACCCCGAAAATTTTTGTCACGAATCTGTTTGCAACCTTATTGTTATAATTTCCAAAATTTTTCAAATTTTTTAACTATACTATTGATCTGGGAAGTTTAAGATTAACCTACATTTTGCCATTGGTTATTGTTCAGAAACTGACTTTCGACGAAGTACTTTCGTTAAATCATATTAAAAACATAAAAATTATGTGTCTCATGTTTTAAGACAGATACAAATATTTTTGGATATTCGGACTTATTCCCCATATAACAATCACATTAGATATGAACTTTGGCGTTCATTAATGACCTACCACAGGGTGCTTCGGATATGAACATTTCGGAATTAACACTCTTACCCGAAATTCATGGTAAGTGGTATCTAATAGTCAACCAACACCGACTAAGAGGTTCTTCCTTGCTTTCTTACTGGTTTGAAAATTTTTGGTTTAAAACTAGCTTAGCATATGTTTTTCTTATTCTTGTTCTTCTTTGTTGACTCATCATCGACTGACAAAAATAAAATGTATCCAAACTATAGTTTATATATTGTTGTTGTTCTTGTGGTCTGTGGACTACAAACATTATCCAGTTAAATCGACGTCAGTTTATTCCATTTCATTTGGGTGAATGTACACCGTCACTTAGGTTTATACAACATTTGTTGAAATGTGATGGCATTCAACTTTTATAGTTTGGCGTAGTTGTTTCTTTTGATGGAGAATACAAAAAATAGAAATGTACTTGATGTTCTGTTTGTCATAAAAATGAAATCAAATGTATAACTTGACGATTGAGCAAAATATAAGAAAATAGTTGCGCAGCTTATCGTGCACGGATTTTTTGATAATTACTAAGAACAACTGTGGAATAGCTTTTCAATTGTACATATATTTTTCTAAAAATCTTAACTTATCTGGAAATATCCGCAATTAGATCGAAATAACTGTTATTTTGTAATTAATTAGATATAATTAATTTGATATAAATTATTTTATAAGGGAGGTCTTGAGGTGTGAACCTTCATCTATCTCACACTTTCACATTTTGGTCATACGCTTTAACGGGCTTACATAAAGTCACTGTGCCTAAGAATCAGTTTTATTTATGTATATTAGAGCGATTTAAAAAAAAAGTGTTTTTGTTACCCCTCTGGAAATAAAGATTAATATGTTTTATGATGGTTCCCAAAATATTTTGGTTCTAGCGTTGACCATCCGTGAGCTGAACCATTTTTAAAAAAGGCCTTTTTTCAGTTTTTCGAATTTTTTTGTACTTTGCTCCAAAACGACATAAATAAAATTTGGTATCGTCGAAAAGAATTTTTGAAGCAGGATCCAATGGTGTATAAAACTTGACCACTTGCGACGTACTAATTGAGATATTTAACTAAACACATATTTTCGTTTCGGGTTTTCATACAAATTCTACGTATTTGGAACTAATGTTTTGCTTTTCAAATTGAATCTGTTTTAAAATAATGTTAATTTTTTTTTTTTGTTTGTAATTATTCACATAAAACGTTAATCGCGATATATTTTACCTTTTTGCAAATATACGCAATATGGGTATCAAAATTTTTCATTTTTCAGTTATAATAACCTGGTGATTAACAAAAGATCCGTTTTAAAATCGAAGATGCTGTGAGATATATTTAAGTTTTCAAATATTAGTTTTTTAATTGAAAATATATTAATTTATTAGTGGCAGGTGCACCATCAATTTATAATATTAGAATTAAAAATAAATTTACGAAAACACTAAAAATGGATTTTTATATGGAAGAAGTTGGAATACCTCACAAAGAGATATCGGGACGTCAAAAATAATCCTAGGCATTATAATATAAACGATTGCAACGTACTTTTTAACATTTCACTGTGTGAGAGTCTCCTCAAAATAAGAGCTCCATGCAGGTGTACTGGCAAGAGCAAAATTCCACGATTTGCCTGGAAGTTTTACGTAGATCAAGCTGGGCCAAGAATAAAAGATATTTTAACATGTGGGTTAGTAAAGGGTGGATACCAAATCATTCAGCTGTATGTAGTGAAGCAGAAAGTGAGAACAGCTAAGTCCTAAGATCAATAAATGTAGATGAATCCGACCAAGTTTCATCATTATCTGAGGACGAAGAAAATGTAAAAGTACATACAATGGAACCAACATTTAGTGCTGCCTTGGATCGAGCTGGCATGTGAAATCGCTATGGAGCCCTATTGGTCAATACTCTGTTAAAAGTTTTAAATATCGCAGGCATAATTATAGATCAGCGTAAAATATGAAGAGAGCGTAATAAGGCTAGAAAGTATGCAAAAAAGAATTTATATTCTAATTATTTACTAAAGGGTATATCGTTTGATGGCAAAAGGGAACGCACCTTAAAACAAGTAGTGGTAAGTGGGTCTTCACGTAACGTAAAAGTAATGGAAGAGCATGTTACGCTTGTTAAAGAACCAAACTCTTGTTTTATTGGTTGCATTACACCAGATGATGGCAAAGGCAGAGAAATTGCAAAAGGAATTCTCAGTTCCCTAAATAATGAAGGCATTGCCTTAGATAACCTGGTTGCAGTTAATTTTGATGGTACTAGTACAAATACAGGCAAACATAACGGAACTATTTATACTTTGAAAAGAAAACTTTAGCGACCATTACAGTGGTTTGTATGCCTGTTTCATTTTAAAGAACTGCCATTTGTCGCTCTTTTGAAAAGTCTGCTGGGAAAAGCTACTGGCCCCCAAAACTGGCCGGGAAATATTGGACACCTCTTAAGAAACTGCGAAAATATACCGGTAAGTATCACTAGGCCATTTTTGAGTTTGTATTTAATTTATTCCTGTATTTTAAATTTCGTTTACTCAAACACAATTTCTGATTTTGCACCGATATCGATGGGTGAAATGCCCGAAAATTTTGACAGTTGGCACCTACGTGCAGACAAAAAATACTTGTTTGAAATGGTCAAAGCCGTAGACAGTGGAAATTGTGATAGCCATGTAGCCAGTATGAAGCCTGGATTACTGAATTTATCGCGTTGGTTGACGACAGCATCAAGAATTTTAAGACTCTATGTTACTCAAACCGCCCCCTCAGAAGAATTAACAAAGTTGGCATTTTTCGTTATGAAAGTTTATGCTCCGTTTTGGTTTCTCGTGAAAAGTCAGCCTCATGCCATTCACGGAAGCCGCCACTTACTAAAATATATAAAATGGACACGTATGCTTCCAATCGAACTTCAAGAAATTGTCAATCGTTCCATTCAAATAAACGGGTGTTTTGCACATCCAGAAAACATTTTACTCTCAATGGCAACATAAAAGGAAAAAGAAGTTCGCTCGGAGGCATTAAAAGTCATTCTCGAAGCACGCGATAGTTATATTGATGATATTCGACAATTTAATATTCCAAAAATATTGTTCGAGTGCGAGTCCTTAAAAGATATGATAAATTGGAATGAAATTGGTCGCAGTACTGAACCACCTTGTATAAAATTTTATTCCCATCAGTATTTAAAAGATGTTTGTGATTCTGAAGAAATTATTGAATACCAGGTAAAGTCACAATTTAAAAACTATTTATAGAAATAAAATTAACTGCTTCTTTTACCGAAATCAATTTAGAATTCCCATGTCATTCTAAAAACACGGAACGACTTATTAAGCTATTAAGCCAATCATGTCTTTCTGTTAACGAAAGTAATCGACCAGGTCATATTGCAAACAAAATGGAATCGTGCAAACTTTATACAAAGATAGAATCGGGAAGAGATTTTTTATAAATTTTATATATTTTATTTTAATTGTATTTTTCACATTTCGATAAATTTTTTAATTTGTAGGTTAGTTTACTAATTTAATTTATTCTGTTAATAACTCTTTTTCTCATTTCATATATGTATTCAACTAAAAAATTAATATTTGAAAACTTAAATAAATCTCACAGCGTCCTAAATTTGAAAACAGATCTTTTGCTTATCACTAGAATATTATAATTGAAAAATGAAAAATTTTTATATCCATATTGCCTATATTAAAAAAAGATAAAATATATCGCGATTTTCGCGTTTTATGTGAATAATTACAAAAAAAAAAAAAAAAAATTAACATTATTTTAAAACAGATTCAATTTGAAAAGCAAAACATTATTTCCAAATACATAGAATTTGTATGAAAACCCGAAACGAAAATATGTATTTAGTTAAATATCTCAATTAGTACGTCGCAAGTGGTAAAGTTTTATATACCATTGGATCCTGCTTCAAAAATTATTTTCGATGATACCAAATTTTATTTATGTCGTTTTGGAGCAAAGTACAAAAAAACTCGAAAAACTGAAAAAAGACCTTTTTTAAAAATGGTCCAGCTCACGGATGAACAACGCTAGAACCAAAATATTTTGGGGATCATCATAAAATATATATGAAGCTTTATTTTCAAAGGGGTAAAAAAATCACTTTTTTGTCTTCCATACAAGTTGTGTCGCTCTAATGTATATAAGTTTCTAATTAGTTGAGACTTTTATTTTAGATTTCTAGTCTTCGTTATAATTTGAGGGATCAAGTATAATTTCCTTCCTTGTTATCTAAAGGATTTTTATCAACTTTTTTGGATCACCAAGAAAATTTTGTCCAAATTCTATAATTTCATAACAAACAAAATTTTATTTTATGCAGATTGGTTGAGTTGATAATGGAGATAAAATCAAAAAAGGGACTGTAAACTGGTATTAATAGTTTGCATAACTGTTATCGTCTGCACTAAATTTGAGGTAAATCCATTCTATTTAGTAGGTCATAAGGTCATTCCCATTCTGATGGGACATATGTATAATCTCGTTGGACTGATTCTGTAGCATTAATTCATAAACTAAATATATCAGCAAATGCGATTTATATTATGCAATTTGTTCAATCATCAATGCGATGATTGAGAAATGAGTAAAAAATATTGGTCCAAAAATAATAAGATTTGAATTACTTTAACTGCAGAAAATAAAGTTTGTGAAATTCAATGCAAAAATTTTTACTGTTAATAAGAAAAGTGCACCTGAAATAGACAAATAATTTCAGATTTTGAATTTTTTTTTTTTTTTAATTTTGTCTTTATTGCCCTAGTTAAATTGATGGCAGAGCATAATCACAGAACATTTTACTCTTCCTAAGTTTAACTATAACAACCTAATGGGATTTGCCCGGCTCATGTTATGAGAAGGTGGCCAAAAATCATTTTTTTATAGTTACTGAATTTAAAGTTATGTTACTCATTTGAAAGTAACTGCCAGTGAACCCCTCAAATAGAATTTCTCAGTAAAATTAAAAATTTCTTAGTAAATTTTAATTTTTAAAAGACTATATCTGTGGTCACAAGCGATAACTTGAAAATCATGCTTTCGAGAAAAATAACTTTTTATATAAATTTAATGGGGGCTTCATTCCGACATATGTAGGTCAGTATGTTTTCATTAATAACTTTTTAAAAAACAGCAATAGAGAAATGGGGCTTTCACGCAAATATAAAGCGTTGTTAGTAGAATATGATAGCATACATAACTCAAATCGTTCTTAAGTCGACTTAGGCGGTTCTCGCTTGTGACCACAGATATATAAATTTCTCTTTTAAAAGATTTTAAAGCGATATAAGATTTTTATAACCTAAATAAAGTCTACGTTTCCTTCAGAAATTAAATTTTTTTTAAGGTCCAACTTCCACGCAAATCTCCTACTTAATAAGGCACAACTCCTTCCCGTCGAAGCACGTTAAAAAATCTTCCACTTTTTTGTAGTCCGAACCCTCCCCTGCACTCTTATACCTCATTGTCATCAGCCATGTTCCGCCTGTAAGCACCAGAACAATTTTTCTGACCCAAGGTCCGATTTTTTTATGCAAAATTTATGAATACAAAAATTTTCCCAAAAAATTTTTTATTAAAATCATATAAAAAATATTTGTTTTCTAAATAAAAATGCCTTATGATTTGGAATTTGGTCCTTTAGGCGAAACAGTGAGAAAAGAAAATAAAATTAAGAAAAAAGAAATCATAATCGACCAACCAAAACAAGGAGAAGGAAACTCAAATAATGGCATGGAAATATTTTTCTGATCCAGAGTCTTCAGCATCTATCACAGGTGTAGATCATGAATTCAGAATCATATTAAAAGTTCTAGCATGCAATAGAAAGATAAATACAAAAATATTTGGAGAGTACGCTCATAAAACAGCTATTCTTTATAACGAAAAATACTGTTGAAGATATATGTCATCATAAAATGTTCTATTATGGGGAAAAAATAATTCAACACAATATGTTACCAATAGGAGATCTGTCTGAAAAAGCACAAAAATAAAAGGAACAAAGACTACAGATTCTTTCAAGTAAAATATCCAGATGTTATACTAATGAAGACCTTACCACTATTTTGTTGTATATTTCAGATCCATATGTGTCGAATATTCAACAAAAATGGAAAACTACTTCTATTGATATGGACGAAGAAGCTAAACAACTGCTAGAGGATGAAAATCAAGGATATTTAGAAGAAATATTTAACAAAATTGTTTAATTTATGTAGTTTTTCAGTACAGTTATTTTTATGCAACTAATATATGTAACTAAAATAATCAATATCTATTTAAGAAAAAAAATTTAACTTAAATAGAAATATATGTCTTTTTCATTAAAACTATTTTAGCTAAATTTTTATATTTTTACTTGGGCTGTTTCAAAAAAGTTAACATTTGGCCCTTGTGAATATTACAACTAAAATGCTTACGGGGTCAAAGTTTGGCAGTTGTTGACAAGACTTAAGTAAGAAAATTGTTAATAATTATTACTTGTAAAAGTCAGACTTTATATTAAAAAAAAAACATTTTTTAACATATTTCAAATCCTCCATAAATTTTTTACGTAGTGTAGCAAAAATTGAAGGTCAGAGTCTCACCTACTAAACAAACTAAAAACTGTGTACCAAAATTCTCATCCAATCAAATGTTTTGGATTTTTATCCGCAGTGATATGTTCCACTGTGCGGCGCAAGAATCATTCTTCTTTAGCTTTATATGTTTGATGAATTTGGATAAACTTAATGAATTATTCAGAAAACGTTGATATTTTTAAGCAGATCAGGTTCGATTAAACTCTAAATTGCACAACACATCGTAAGTTCCTTTAAGCTATCTACGAAGAATATATGAAACTTCCTTTATTTAAAATTCAAAAACTCCTGAATGGATTTATAATTGCAATGTGATCAAATAGAATTAAAGCAATCCATTCTTTGCGTTTTGCTACAAGAATTATATAACAATCTACGTACATACATTTTTTATAAGAATTCCATTAAATTGTAGTCTTCAATTCATATTCCAATAGAAAGAAAAAGAAACACTTTAGAGATTTGATTTCAAAAATTCCCTTTAGAATTTGTTACCACAAAATTGTACTGTCATTATTATGATTATTTTGCACTTTCATTTTAGTTGTTCGAATGCTTATTGTGCAGGCCGAAAAAAGAAAAGAAAACGATAAAATAAATGTATGTGACCAAATGTTCCATTTTTAATATTAAATAAATGAGAATGGGGTGTAAAACTCATTATGGTCATTTGTATTATTGATATCGTTCATCTTGGGGCATTTTACTATTTCCCTAGGTAAAAAATTAATAATTGTTGCAGATTGAATGAATGATGATTGAAGTTCAGTCAACTCACAATTTCAAGCCACAAAAATTTTATAAAATTATTGTGCATGCCTTAAGTATTTTACCGCATTTAAATGTCCCTGCTGCTATTGAAAATAAAGCGTTTTTACAGACCAATAATTTAAATACTTTTGCACATGTTCTTTTCTTTCTTTTGTACATTCATTTACTTTTAAAATAAAAAACAAAACACACAATATTATTTTGTTAAACTGCCAGACAGTTTTATGGGCTTAACAATGCACACACGTTTTTGGTCGATTTCCTTCTTGACGCAACATTGTTGCTCATTTGGCAGGCCTTCACCAGCAGCAAAAAAATACGTTTTTTACTTGCATCGAACGTAAGCAAATGTATAAATAACATTTTGTATAGTGGGTTATTTCTTTTGGAACCAGGAAGAGGATCTGAACGAAAACCCGCTTGTTAAGAATTAGGAAATTCGTAAACCAATCATCTCAAATGATTTTAACAAATGGTAACATTGTCAAACACCTAAATTTATCACATTCAATAATATAAGTTTAGTAATCATCTAGATTTGTGATTTCGACCATGTACCCTTTGAGGGATTCGTCATACAAAAAAGCTGGTCGAATGAAACTTGCACTATTAAAATATTTTTTTTTACTTTTTTTCCATTTCAATACAGAAATACTATTTTATCTGAAGTTATTTTTTATACCCTATACCACTATGTGGTTTGGGTATAATGACTTTGTGCTGCTGTTTGTAACAACCAAAAATATTTGACCCAGACCCATCTTTAATTATACCGATCGAATCAGAATCACTTTTTGAGTTGATTTAACAATGTCCGTCCGTCCGTCCGTCCGTCTGTGTGTCCATGTAAACCTTGTAATCAAACTGCAGGTCGCAAATATGAATATATTTTGATGAAATTTGGTATATAAGCTTTCATCGGCCATGGGATGAACGCTGTTGAAATTCGTGAGAATCGGTCCATGTTCAGACCTAGCCCCCATACAAATTACCCTTATGAAATCGACATAAATT
The DNA here is from genome assembly GCA_963682025.1 of Cordilura impudica. Taxonomy (NCBI): domain Eukaryota; kingdom Metazoa; phylum Arthropoda; class Insecta; order Diptera; family Scathophagidae; genus Cordilura; species Cordilura impudica. The sequence goes on along the minus strand of OY821517.1, from coordinate 197,149,306 downwards.
GCCATAAGATCCAAATTGTCATATAGATCTTACTCAAATTGGGTTTATATGCGTCAATTACATCCATTAATGCGTAGTCCAAAAATGCTCCCTTTGGCCCCATATAGAGCTGCTTCCCGATATTCACTTAAATCTATTAAAAAACAAAAATATTGCACTGATTCTTCTCAAATTTTGTTTGTATATGTTTTTGCAAAATACAAGAGACGTTACCAACCATGGTCAGGATCGGTCCATTTTTGGACCTAGTCCCCATATAGATATAGCATCCGATATGAACTTTTTCAAAAATTTTTCAAATTTAGTTTTTGCTTATTTTCTATGTCTAGTTAGTTGGGCCTAAGAGATAGGGTTTCTAAACGCTTGGTATAGGGTATCGTATAGTCGATCTAGACCGACTATAATTTTCTTACTTGTTTAAATTCAAAGTCGTCAAATTTGAGAGAAAGAAAATTACAAAAAATTAAGTTAGCTATAACCTTTAACAAAATTGTATTTTTTTTTTATAATTATTCTTCCTTTATTTATATATTTTAACAAGTTTGATATGTACATATGAGATCTTATCTTTACATATATGTAGATATTGCAACATATAATATATAGGATCTAAAGATATTAAATAGTTTTTATTTTATTTTTTTAATGATTTTTAAAGGAAAATGGGAGGAAAAAAACCTTTATATGATCTAATATATTCAAATACTATCTGAAAAAAATTTTATGCTTATAGGAGGTTTATTAGAAACAATAGACCTCTATAAGCTTATAATTTTCAATTTGGTGATTTATTTTTATACCCATGGCAGATGGAAGTTCATATACCAAATTTCATCAAAGATATTCATATTTGCGACCTGTAGTTTGATTACAAGGTTTACATGGACACACAGACGGACGGACGGACGAACGGACGGACGGACATTGATAAATCGTCTCAGAAAGTGATTCTGAGTCGATCGGTATAATAAAAGATGGGTCTAGGTCAAATATGTTTGGTAGTTACAAACAGCAGCACAAAGTCATTATACCTAAACCACATAGTGGTATAGGGTATAAATATTGCACTGATTCTTCTCAAATTTTGTTTGTACATATTTTTGCAAAATACAAGACACTTTATCAAACATGCTCAGGATCGGTCCATTTTTGGGCCTAGTTCCCATATAGATATAGCATCCGATATGAACTTTTTCATATCTGCACCCAAAAAAAATAATAAAAATCCCACTCAACTTTGGTTTATGCTTATTTTCTATATCCAGTTAGTTTGGCCTGAGAGATAGGGTCTCTAAACGCATGATATAGGGTATCGTATAGTCGGTCTAGACCGACTATAATTTTCTTACTTGTTATTTATCATTTTAAGATATTTGTCTTGTATAATTTGTATGCGTTTTAGGTGAAAGTTGGCAGCGTCACTCCAAATAGGACACGCGTATGTTAATATTGGCTTTATAACACTTTTGAAGAGTATATTTTTGTTTTTGGGGTTTAGACATGACCTTCTATTTAGTAGTGGCCATAATGTTTTAAATAATTTTATAGCTTTTTGGCACGTAGCCGTAATATGTTGTTGAAATGTAAGCTTTTTGTCCGAGACAACTCCGAGATATTTAACATCGTTAAGTACATTTATGGTAGAAGATTACGTCTTGGTAGTCTTTTGGGAGATTTGAATGGATAAATTATGGCTTGGGTCCTGTTTGGATTAATTTTGATTTTCCATTTGTGAAAATATTTACTGCAATTTACTAGTCCCTTTTCCATTTTCTTCAGGAGGGCAATTGTAAGTTTTTTTGAAGAAATTAACGTAGTATCATCTGCGTAGTAAACAATTTTCATATATTTTGGGTCTTTAAAATCGGATCCTTGATCTTTGGGGTAACCCTGTGGTAATGGTTTTTGGAGATGATATTTCGTTATTAATCGCAACTTTAAAGCTTCTGTCGTGAACGTAATGTGAAATAAGTTTACATAGACATTTTGGTATATTTGCATCAAGAAATTTAAATAAGAGGCCATTATGCCAAACGGTGTCAAACGCTTTTTCAGTATCTAACAATATTAGACCCTTCGAACGTTTATTGTTTTTATTGGTGATTATTTGATTTTTAATCCTGTTTGTTTGCTCTTTTTTAAATCCAAATTGATTTCTTCCTTTTCCTCGCAATTTCCTGCTTATTTTCTAAAATGATTTATCACTTGGTTTTAAATTGGATAATAATTCAAACCATTTCTTATTGCGTTCCGAATTAACACTTTTATCAATCATGTTACTTAGAAAATTATTACATCGAATATAAAAAAATTGCTCGGTTATATTTGAAGATCGTTGGCTTTTTCTTTTAAAGCTTCTTCTTAGTTTTATATATTTCAAAGTACTTTCTGGTAATGTGTAATTATTTTGTTAAGTTATTTTAGGTGCAGACACATCCCTTGCTTCGAAATCTAATTGTAAAAATTTTAATATGTAATGATCTTAAAGGATATAAGATTATTATTTACTAGCTGTTTTTACCCGGTCTTGCCCGGGATACAAAGGCCTTTGACTTGAAAAATGGTTCACTATGCTTACCAGGCGCTGAGTACTTAGTCCCCAATTAACAAATTCCTCAATAAAATGAACTTTCTCCCCAAAAATTTGTATGGGCAGTAAATTCATTTTTTATTTCAATTAAAAATTTTTAGATTTTTTAATTTAGAAGTTTTTTAAGATGCTGCAGCAAAAATGCTTCAAAAATAAGTTGCGAAACCGCTTAAGTTTTTTTTTTCAGTTTATTTATAAACATCAAATATAACGGAATGGTTCGCAAATTAAAGGAATCACAACTTCTAAAAATTGAAATACTTCATTCAATAAGTGATCATCATTGGGCTGAGACGTCAAATTCAAGTTTCAGAAATGAAAGACTAATGCGACGTTTAATATTGTGTCGCAAGGTTTCTTTAAGCAACTGCTTATAGTATATGTGTGGCCTATTTTGATCAACAGGTAATTATTTCACATACGTAGATAAAATTTATCATACGACATTTCACTAAACTGTGTTCCGCGAGCGAGTCGCGCACGATTCCGCGCGTTTGGCAGCCAGACCCATGCTGCCGTGCAGTTGTGTCAAATTATTTTAATCGCCAAAATATATTTTTCAGATCATTGCGATATTTTTGCTGAGCTGTCTTCCGCGAGCGCGTCGCGTCCGCGGTCGCGCACCGCGCGCCGCTTCCGCGCATTTGGCAGCCACATCCGTGCTGCCGCGCAGTTGTTGTCAACTTATTTTAATCGCCAAAATATATTTTTCAGATCATTGCGATATTTTAGCTGAGCTGTGTTCCGCGAGCGTGTCGCGTCCACATCCGTCGCGTCCGCGTCCGCGTCCGCGCGCCTCGCGCCGTTTCCTCGCAGCTACTACCCATTCTGGCGCTAAGTTCTCGTTAACTTATTTTAATTCCTAAAACATATTTTTTAGAGCATTGTGATATTTTAGCTGAGCTGTGTTCCGAGAGCGCGTCGCGTCCGCATCCGTCGCGACCGAGTCCGCGGTCGCGCGCCGCGCGCCGCTTCCGCGTATTTGGCAACCACACCAGTGCTGCCGCGCAGCTGTTTCCAACTTATTTTAATTGTCAAAATATATTTTTCAGATCATTCCGATATTCTAGCTAAGCTGTATTCCCCGTGCGCGTAGCTTCCGCGCAACGAAATGATGCTATTGAAAAGAATACTCATTTTAAATGCGTTTATTGTAGGACATATATCGAGAGCAGTATGCAAGTGTTTACTAAAATAAATATTTAACAAAATTCATTAAATAAAAATATGTAAAAATTTAAGAATTTGGGGATAAGTTAATTTTTTCTTTCGATTAAAAAAAAAATGGGGAATTTGTTCATCTCTTTTGGGTGCCTTTTTTTTAAGTTTGGGAAATTTGTTCACCGTGTAGTTATTTCCGTGTAAACCAAATATCAGAGAAATCCGTTGAAAAGTACAAATTTGTATAGGGAAGAAATATACCACACAACAAAATGTGAATTTTATATGAAAATTGGGCGTAAAAGTAGGCGTGGTCGGTAAAAATTATATGGCGACCTTCCCTGGAACATGTAGTAAATTTCGGAGAAAGCCATTGAAAAATAAAAGTTTGTATAGCAATCAAATAAAGAAACAAATAAAAGGATAAAAATAAGTTTTATATACATAGAAGTTGGCGCAAAGTAGGCGTAGGCCTGTAAGAAGCATATGGTGACCTTCCCTGTAGTATAGAGATCGTGTGACCAAATTTTAGCCATCCCTTGAAAAATAAAAATTTCTATAGTGAACAAATATACTAAAAAACAGAATATTAATTTTGAATAAAAAGTGGGCGTAGAAGTAAGCGTGGCCGGCAAGAATTATATGGCGACCTCTCTGGAGTACAGAGATCGTGTGTAGCAAATTTCAGAGAAATCGGTTGAAAAATAAAAATTTGTATAGCGAACAAATATACCAAAAAACAAAATGAATTGTGTACAAAAAGTGGGCGTTAAAGTAGGCGTGGCCGGTACAGAGCATATGGCGACCTTTCCTGGAGTACAGAGATCGTGTGTACCAAATTTCAGAGAATTCCGTTGAAAAATAAAAATTTGTGTAGCGAACAAATATACCAAAAAACAGAAAACGAATTGTATACAAAAAGTGGGCGCAGAAGTAGGCGTGGCCGGTAAGAATCATATGGCGACAATTCCTGGAGTATGGAGATCGTGTGTAGCAAAATTCAGAGAAATCCGTTAAAAAATAATAATTTGTATAGCGAACAAATATACCAAAAAGCAGAAAATGAATTGTAAATAAAAAGTGGGCGTAAAAGTAGGCGTGGTCGATAAAAAGTATATGGCGACCTTAGCTGGAGTACAGGGATCGTGTGTACCGAATTTCGGAGAAATCTGTTAACAAATAAAAATTTGTATAGTGAACAAATATGAATAAAACAGAAAATGAATTTTACATAAAAAGTGGGCGTAAAAGTAGGCGTGGCCGGTAAAAAGTATATGGCGACCTTTCCTGGGGTATAGAGATCGTGTGTACTAAATTTCAGAAAAATCCGTTGAAAAATAAAAATTTGTATAGCGGTCAAACAAACAAACAAACAAACAAACAAACAAACAAACAGAAAATGAATTTTATATATATAGATTCAGTGCCAAGTTATTAAGTTTTTCGAGTATTGAGGTATACGAGTTGATCTAGTGGTGTCCGTAGGTCTGTTAAAATCTGTAAACGGGAGTTTGTTCCAAATATGATTTTGTTACTCGTATCTATGTGTTTTCCCATTTACAATTTTAATAAACTTTCCTGAATTTATTTATTCTTATAAATTATTTAAAATAACGAAAAACATCAATTAAATTGTTAACAATGCAAAATTTCTCATAATGTTTATCGAGTTAAAAGAACCCAAATAAAAGGATCTTTGAAAATAATTTTTCATACAAATTTTTCGGTAATTCCTGACCTTTTGTCTTTAGATTTTCTTAATGTGTGTGCATAATATAAATAGAAAATAAATTCAAAACAATTCGCGATTTTATTCATGATGATTTGATAATCCAAAAAAAAAAAAAACAAAAATCTATAAATTTTTTTTATCCCATATTTCTATAAATAATTAATCACTATGGATGGTTGAAAGCACATTTGAATAATATTTCTGTCTCCTTTAAAAAAAAATATATAAAAAACATTTTTTTTAATAAATCGCATCTTTCTGCTATTTGACTTTTTAGTTATTTTTTCGTTTTTACAAAATATGGAATTTCTGCATTAAATTAACATTTTTTCATTGGATAAAAGCTTTTTTTAAACATAATATTAAACATTGCAAAACGTCGTGGCCCAAAAAGTAAGAAACACTATACTTATTTTTTGATAAAATTCCACATGTTATAAAAATTCAAAGAAAAAAAATTAATAATTAATTGGAGGAGCCATATATAACGAAAAATGCATTTAAAAGTGCAATTTTTAAGTATAATTTTTTAGAGGTTTCTATTTTTAAAATATAGAACTACACTATTCAAATGTGCTTCAAACCAATTTGATCCATATATATGGCTCGTACACGCTCTCTCCTTTTTTGATGATGATTTTGAAAATCAAAAAATGAATAAAACCGCGAGTTTTAATTATTTGCTTCTGGAAAGTAAATCAATGGAATGGCCGATACATATAAATTTCCGATTAAGGATTGTAACGGAATAATCGGACCGGGGTTGGTTATAAACCTCAAATTTCATTTTATAGCATAAATTAGCAAAAGCGTATCCATGTAAATTTTACGCTCCAAAGAATTAAGCTTATACTTAAGCTTATAAGTTTAAAAGCCGAATCATTTGGAAGTTCAACAAACTTCAATTAACGCGGTTAATCGGTAGAAATACAAAATTAATTCTCGATTGTAAGCGTTTGACATTTTACTCGATTTCTAAATGCAATTGGTGCTACAGTATTCCGTTATGGTGAATTGCCCCATTTTGAAAATGATTACGGGCGCACCATTATACATGCTAACGCTAACCATAAACTTCCACAGTGACTTAAATGCTCTTCTAGTAAAAGCGATATAATCTTATAAAGGCCAGCATCTCAACTAAATTCTTTAACACGTAAGGTACTCATCATCATGTCCACGTAAGAGTTGGTGGAAGGAGAAGGAGGAAAAAAGACTGTTAATCTGATAAGATGAAACCAGAAAAATTGATCAATCTAGATATAAATATTTATTTAACAAAATATATAATCAGTGAAATTTTGTTTTTAGACTTGAAAAACAGACCAAATATGAACAAACTCTAAACGCTGGGATAGAGTACAATAATTGAAAGTTAGCATGGAATCCGAATCTGAACTCAGTAAATCTTGACCCAAAAATTTAAAAGACGTTTTTTTCTATATTTAGGACTGCACTTAATACACAAATCTTTTTAAGGCATGCGAAAGCACTCCTTTTCTCTTCAATATACTTCTTGGACTTGTATTGGGATTTTTCAATATTTAAAAAAAATAATGTAGTATTAAGTTTTTAAAGATTGAAACGAATAAGTCATACTAAATTATTTTATCAGACGCTTTGACCGAGAAGTAATAAGAAATCTGAAAAGTTAAGAAACGGTTTTGGGGAAAAAGTTCTGTATAAAAACAATTATTCGCATTAAAAACGGTTTTTAAATTTTTAGGTTTGGATTTGCGAAAACCTGATCTGATAAATAAATTCTAAGTTCCGATTCACATTCAGCGCACCAAGGACCGGTAGAATAGTATATTAGTATAGTACATACAGTATATAGTAATTATTATTAGTTCACAAATTTATTAGTAAAGACCCAATAAATAAACATATCAAAACAATGGAAAAATAAATAAAAAACTAACAAATAACTTGATTTATTTCTCTGTGCATAAAACAATGTAAAATTTTAAAATTACCAAATCAACTATGTATATATTGCGATTGCTTTGAGATAAAATAAAATATAAAAACTTATCCATAAATAATGACAACCACATAAAGCGAAATTTTAAAATTATATTTAGTTTCAAATAGTGTGGAAAACTCTATGGATTTCTAAGAATACTTTTAGAAGTTGAAAATGTAACGTTAACATTGTTATGTTATTCTAAAGCATTCCCTTTGACATTTTACAGGCCAGCCTTTAAGGGTTGAAATTTTATGCGCACACTATAAGAATACGGTATTAACGACGTATAACTATCTAACACTGCTTTATCAACATATAACTGTTTATTAGCTTCGTTAATGCATACGTGATTATATAGATGTCGCTGCGAAACTCCTGTTAGAATTTGCAACTGGAAAAGCATACACATTCATTTAATTCTGCAAAGCGGGGGTGTTTTGCATTGAATTTTAATTGGATTACAAATAAAAACGAATTAGATTTTTTTATTTCATAGGTACAATTTCCTGACAATTTATAGGATATGCCATAAGTATTCCAATAATTAATAGGCCACCTAATGGTGCATTCGTTGAATAATATTACTAATTCAAAATATATTTTTCTTATAAGAGATATACAAATACTTTAATAAAATACATTTTCTAAACTAGTTCTATACTCTAAATTATTGTTTGTGATAGCGAGCTTAGTTGGATTCCCTTGTTGGCATGTGTTTGTCGATTAGAATTCATTTGGAACGCAACAATATTCATGCACATAAACTTAAGTGAAGGCAAGCGCATACCACGAGTATACTCTTATTGCAAGTGTCCATTAAAATGTCGTAAAAAAGTTTACGATTATCCATATCACTTGGTCTTACTTTTTTTTAAATCTTATTTTATTGGAAAATGAATATTCAAATGTGTATATTATGCTTTTACACATGCGAGTGAAAATAGTTCCGTTCGTACCCAGCATCACATTTGAAACATATCGCACACACATAAATTCACAGATTAAGAGGGATACTTCTACTTCATACAGCAGCAGAAACTCAATTCATTGCTGATTATTTTGATGATGTAAATACCTTTTGACTTGAGACTGCGGTTTTGGAGTTCCACAGTTTTTAGAAATTTTCTTTTAAAAATGTGAAAAACCTATTTGTTGTGTTTATTGGTGACCAAAGGACCCTCATATCACTTTTATAACTGCAACAATCATAATTGCTGCATATATTCGTTTTTAAAGTAAACCCGTAAGCATTTTGTTTTTACTCATAATCTTTTTTGCAATATAACCAAAGAGTTTTCCATACAAGTATTTACATATCAAATGAAATATCAATTCTTTGTCAAAGATATGGAGAACGTGTTCAAAAGTTTGTAACATTTTCAAATGTTAATTTTGAAACGAGCTCTTCAAATATATATTGTAGCTGCGCCGACCGAAACAGATGTCAGCTTTTCAATAAACTTTTCAGATGAGCATAGAATTGTGTAAAATTTTTCCTTCACCGTAAAAATAAATACATTTGAAAATGTATTTATATAAACTAGTAGACTCCAGCCCTCGAAATTCGAGTGCAAGTTCTAGGAAATTTTATTTTTTCATTAAATAAAGACCTTGCAGTTATGCTAATCACTTATAAATAAATAAATAAATAAACAAATCAATACAAAAAACAAACACACACATAGCATTGTATAATTTTATGTATGTGTTAGTAGCAACTATAACTGCAATTTACTCAAAATAAGGGAAAAAATTTAAAAATCTGTAAATCTGCAAAACGGCAAAAAAGAAATACCTTTCAAATAATATACGTTTGGTGAAAATCGGGATAGAACAGTAGAACAAAACATCGGTCACCAAAATCGCCTAGCCTATTAATATTATAGATTTTATTTTTGATAAATATATGAGTAGATATTTTTGTGTTTTAAAATTGGAGATATAACGGAGAGAAAACATATAAAAGTGTTAACTTCGGCTGAGCCCAATATTTGGTACCCTCCATCAGTAATCTAAATACCATATTATAACCAAGGCTGTCAATACTAACAGAGAAAAAAAGGATAGATTGCAAATTATAATATCTAGATGTTTAAAATTAATAATATAATTAATAAAATTTTAGATATTTTCGTAGTTTTTCAATTGAAAGCAATTATTAAATGCCATGAGCAGAAATGCAAACACATACAATTACATTTTTGTTTGTTTGTTTATTAGCTATGAATACACATTTCAGCTTGATGTTGTTTTTCATGTTTTCCATAAGAATAGGCATTAGTGAAAATATTTTTGGCAACGTATACTCACTAGTAATGAAAAGTGTATCCACTATGATAAACCAAAAATGAAGAAATCATGACCACGTGGCCACGATCCAGCAACTATAGTTCATGTTGTGCATTTGGTGGCATCAGCATGAAGTCTTGTATTATGTGCCACAGGGCTTTTCTGAGCAGCACTTCACATCATGTGAAGATATTAGAAAATTTGGCCAATTCGTGGATAGGCTCCTCAAAAGATGAAGCATTCTTCTGACGATCTGCGTATACTGCTAGAAAGATGTGAAATAGTGGTGGCAAGCGATGGTCAATACTTCAAATAAAACACTAAATGCTCAATTGTTGACACAAATAATGACGGAAACTTATTTGTGCACTTAATATATAATCTAAAATACTATATAGAATTGCAACTAATCGGTTGGGGGAATCTAGTTTGACTCATACGTCTAATATATTTGCTTGGCTAACATTGAAGGATCTTAAGGTAGAATTAATACAATTCACTTGTGATCCATGGCTTTAAAAATACCAGCTACCCTTTTCAATTAGACTTTTTTCTTATATTAAAGTTTTACAAATAATTTTTAAGTTAAATTAAATTTATTTTCAATGGTAACTACGTGGCGGAGCAGAGGAAAGCATATATTTCTAAAATTCATAACTACACTTTATTCTTATCAGACCGGTTTCTGGCATTTAAGCCTTCATCAGCGATTTATTGCACATTGTGATAAATTGTTAAAATATTTTTTAATTGAATAGATTGTCTCTATACCTAATAAATGGTGAAATCTGTTCTAACTTTCTTGTCAACAATATAACTTTTAATGGTTCTCAATGAGTATCGCGCTAATACCAACCACTCTTTGTTAAATCATTTAAAACCAACTATGCTCTAGCTTATCCTTTTAGAAAAATTTGTTGTGATTATAATAATCTTTATCAATTAATTGATTTTTCGTTGAACACTGATGTAATTAAGCATAAAATCATTATTTTCTTAAATTCCTAACTATTTGTTTTTATTTGTAAATCTATTTAATTGTTTGAATATATGTACATATGTAATTATATCATTTATACAGGTCTGTAAGGATTTATTCCATTGACATAATAAATAAATAATAAAAATATGAAATTTTCCTACTTAGGGCGGCCGTGAGGTTTCAACATGCTTCTATCTCACATACACTCGTACCTGCACTTTTTGGTCAGCGCTTTACCACACTCACCTAAAGTCAGGCCTACGAGCAGTATGGTTAAGAATCAGTTATAATACCGTACATCTTTTACTTCGTATTTATTTAAGAAGATACAACTCTGTTCAAACAAAAAATCGTTATTTTTTTTTATTTCTTGAATATTTATGCATTCTAATTTTCACTATTCTCAGTTTCGTAAGAGTTGCTATATGTGATGTATGGTTTGTACATTCCACATATTGTACTTTTTATTATATTAGAGAACATTGCTCTGAAATTTTTTTTTAAATCGTTTTTGATAATAACTCGGATTTACAGCTTTTCTATCGAACAATTTTAATTTATGAAACGCATAGCAATTTTGCCAATTTTTAATCCAATTCAAGCAGCAGAAAATGTTTTGGTGATTAGATCTATGACCAAAGGGGCATATAAACAAAACAATAAGAAAACAAGTAAAAAAATTGTAGTCGGTCTAGACCGACTATACGATACCCTATACCATGGTTTAGAGACTCTATCTCTTCGGTCCAACTAATTGGATATAGAAAATAAGCATAAACCAAATTGAAGTAGCATTTTTATTAATTTTTTTGGCTGCAGATATGAAAAAGTTCATATCGGATGTTATATTTATATGGGGACTGGTCGAAAAATGGACCGATCATGACCATATTTGGTAAAGTCACTTATATTTTGAAAAAAATATATACAAACCAAATTTGAGAAAAATCTGTGCGCTATTTTTGTTTTTTTTTTGATAGATTTAAGTGAAAATCGGGAAGCAGCTTTAGATAGCGGCTATGACTAATAATAGTCCTATTGGGTTTATTTTTTGACTACATACACAAACGCAATTTAACCGAGATCTATATGATAATTTGGATTTTATGACAATTTAAGTCGATTTCATAGGGTACTGGGTCTGAACATGTACCGATTTTCAACAATTTCAACAGCGTTCTTGCTATGGCCGAAAGAAGCTAATATACCAAATTTCAGCAAAATATATTTGCGACTTGTAGTTTGATTACAAGGTTTATATGGAAACACAGACAGGCGGATGGCCGGAAGTCGCTAAATCGACTCAGAAAGTGATTCTGAGAAAGTGATTCTGAGTCGATCGGTATAATAAAAGATTGGTCTAGATCAAGTATTTTTGATCATATAGTGGTATAGGGTATAAAAATCGGCATAAATACAGAATACGAGAAAATTAAACAATTTTTTGATATAAATTTATAAAAAACTATTTAAAATAAAATCAAAAACATAACTTAAGTATTGTAATATATACTCCAATAATATCTACAATGTGGCGAAGAACTAAGGATCGTTTTGTTTCAAATAAGTAAAATTTAAATTAGGGTGTGGCCAGATAAGATGTAATATAATTTTTATTTATATATTTATAAAAATTCTCAACTTTTTCCAAATGTCCTTCATCAAACTTTTGATATTTTGTTTGTTGTGGCTTTGGAGGATTTTATGTCACTGGCACTCTGTTTAATCTTCTTTAAATTGGTGTTTACCGAAAATTTAAAGGGTAGTGATTTGATGGGTTTTTCAATATTATTTAACAAGAGCAAATTTAAAGTTGCTTTAGCGTAATGAGCTGAAGCTACATTTGGCCAAAATATAATTGGTCCACTATGGGTTCTCATAAAAGTAATAATCTCGTTTCTTTGTACACTGATGCATCAATAGTATCTGTTGTTATAAATTCAGATGATTCTTTGCGTATTGGCAAATAGCTTGCCAGACAAGATTTTTTGGACCAAACTTTTCAACGCCAATATATGTTCCTTTGAATAGCAGAGTACTGAAGTCTGCTTTGAGGTACATTTCGTCATCCATAATAACGCTGCTATTTTACCTTCATACAAGTTTAATACAAGTTTTTGATCTAGTTTTTAGTTAATGTCTTTTGCTTTTATGATACATTTGCCTATGATTTTTTTGTAGTGTTTAACTGGTTCCATTCTTAGCATCTCTGATGCATGTTGACATTCGTTTCGCATTTTTTGCAACCTATCTTGTAGCCGCACCAAGATCTTCTTTTCTGAATTCTTTCGTCGGTTCAGTTTTTATCCTGCTTCCTCGATTTAAATAGGGTTTTAAAATAACATTGCAGACCATAATTTACCGTACTTGTCATTTTTAAGCTTTTTGCAATAAAATGTATTGAGCAGCTTGAACTTGCCTTTCATTTGTTAAAAATTAATTTTCATCGTTCGGGTTCATTCATATTTTCTTTATTTTTTGGGTCATTATTCCCCTTTGGGGTGATAATTCATACACACAGAAAAAGAATTGTTTGGAATTCGGTTACCACTAGAATATTTATATCAAATAATAATAATTTTTATTTTAATTCTTAACAACCATAAACACATTATTATTTTAAAATAAAAGTACTCTCGATAGCAAAATTAGTTCAGTTTACCAATCAATGTCTTGATACAAATTAAATTAACTAATTCAATTATTCAACTAAATTGAAAGCAATATAAAATGCTTTGATACTAAATATTAGGGATTGCAACAACAAATTATATTTGAACAACAAATTTTAAGAAAAAAATATAAGATTAGTTGTTGTGATAAATTGTTAGTGAATATGATTTGAATAGTATTTGAAATTATTTGTAGGTTATAGCAAAAGAACTGCGAATTTTTTACATGTTTTGATGTTATTGCCAAAAGAAAAATCAAATTCTGTTGTAAATACAAAATCAGATAGTGAAATGTTTAACCCCTAATGTTTTTTTTTTTTTTTTTATTTGTCATTTCGGGAAAAGTAAATAAAAAAATAAGAAATTGTGTTTGAAAATTTATTTAGTTATAAATGCTTAAATAAGTAAAGTGTATTAAAGCAGATTCTATGATTGGATAAGTTCCTTATCATGTGATCATTCTTTTTTTTATTGTCATGTTTACTTTTTTTAGTAACACAACTATTTAAAACAATGTTAATTACGTTTTCTACGAAAACATCTTCTGTAATTTTGTTTACATTCTCTAAGTTGTACCAACTAAGTTACATTGTTAGCGAATATTGGTGTAAAAATTAGCAAATATACAATTTTCATATAAATTTTTTATTTAATAAGATTTTCATTTTAGGATTTATTCTGAGCGCTTGAAATGAAAATATAAATTGAAAATATAATTTGGTTAAGCATCAAAATATTGTCATCCGAACCTACCAATGTGTTTTCCGACATAGTTGTTTGCGCGAAAGTATTGAACGGGCTTTCCTCGTTGAAGAACAAATAAACTTCATGAACTCCTCGTCAAGCCTGTAAGAGTGCTCAGGATTATTATAAAAGACGCCTGTCTAGACGCTTCCAAGTTGGCACCCAAGTAGACCGACAAATCCAAGAATGAAATTTGATTATCATTTGTTTAACTGAAGAGTTATGTTGTATACAATTAAATATACAAATATGAATGGTAACGTTAATAAATGAAATGTAAAACAGCAACAACATTTCACACATGAACTGCACGGGCAAACCATAATTTAGAACTGATTTACCTGTATATTTTTATAAGATATCATTATTTCTAAATTTGTTAAATTTTAAAAATCTTCAAAAATTATTGAAAAGATTTATAAATAAGTGTATTAAAATAATTCAATATTAGTAATATGTAATTTGCAAAGCGTTATCATGTAAATTTATTTTTATTATGTAAGATATTAATATTAATATATTATTTCTTACAGAAAAATTGATAAATTTCAACTAAAATCAAATCACTTCAGATTTATTGGTTGTAACAATCAATTAATAAAATATATATTCCATAGTATCAACTAAATGAGACAATTGATGCAATCTAGTATAATATTGCTTGATAAATACACTTAGTTCAGAAATACAGAACACAGAACGTATTGATAGTACATAACACTACCAAAATTCGGTCTGCAACAACATCGGTAGCCGCAACGAATCTGTTTTCTGTGTATAGAGCTATTTTTCGTAGCTTCTTTTTAGCGATTTGGCTTAAAGTCAATATTTTATGTACTCAGTTATTCCGTTTTAACAAAAACAAAAAAAACATCCTGTAATCGGACTCGCATGATTTTTTTTTTTTTGTGTAAACATCTAGTAATTAAAGATTTTTTATGGCACTTTTTTAAAATCAAACAGAAATCGTCATCTATGTATCACTTATAGCAATCACCTGCAGGGCCTCTGCTAATATAAAAATATTTATTATTATTTATTTTTTCAACCTGTTAATTTTTAATTTTTAGTTTTTAATTTTTTATTTTTTATTTTTTATTTTTTATTTTTTATTTTTTATTTTTTATTTTTTATTTTTTATTTTTCATCGTTCATTTTTTATTTTTTATTTTTTATTTTGTAGATTTCATTTCTCATTTAATATTTTTCATTTTTAAATTTTCGTTTTTCATTATTCATTTTCCATATTTCATTTTTAATTTTTCATTTTTAATTTTTGTTTTTCATTTTTCGTTTATATTTTTCAGTTTTTATTTTTTACTTTTTTATTCTTCATTTTTTATTATTCATTTTTCGTTTTTCAGTTTTAATTTTTCATTTTTCATTTTTAATTTTTAATTTTTAATTTTTAATTTATAATTTTTAATTTTTAATTTTTAATTTTTAATTTTTAATTTTTAATTTTTAATTTTTAATTTTTAATTTTTAATTTTTAATTTTTAATTTTTAATTTTTAATATTTAATTTTTAATTTTTAATTTTAATTTTTAATTTTTAATTTTAAATTTTTAATTTTTAATTTTTAATTTTTAATTTAATTTTTAATTTAATTTTTAATTTTTAATTTTTAATTTTTAATTTTTAATTTTTAATTTTTAATTTTTAATTTTTAATTTTTAATTTTTAATTTTTAATTTTTAATTTTTAATTTTTAATTTTTAATTTTTAATTTTTAATTTTTAATTTTTAATTTTTAATTTTTAATTTTTAATTTTTAATTTTTAATTTTTAATTTTTAATTTTTAATTTTTAATTTTTAATTTTTAATTTTTAATTTTTAATTTTTAATTTTCAATTTTTAATTTTTAATTTTTAATTTTTAATTTTTAATTTTTAATTTTTAATTTTTAATTTTTAATTTTTAATTTTTAATTTTTAATTTTTAATTTTTAATTTTTAATTTTTAATTTTTAATTTTTAATTTTTAATTTTAAATTTTTAATTTTTAATTTTTAATTATTAATTTTTAATTTTTAATTTTTAGTTTTTAATTTTTAATTTTTAATTTTTAATTTTTAATTTTTAATTTTTAATTTTTAATTTTTAATTTTTAATTTTTAATTTTTAATTTTTAATCTTTAATTTTTAATTTTTTATTTTTAATTTTTAATTTTTTATTTTTAATTTTTAATTTTTAATTTTTAATTTTTAATTTTTAATTTTTAATTTTTAATTTTTAATTTTTTATTTTTAATTTTTAATTTTTAATTTTTAATTTTTAATTTTTAATTTTTAATTTTTAATTTTTAATTTTTAATTTTTAATTTTTAATTTTTAATTTTTAATTTTTAATTTTTAATTTTTAATTTTTAATTTTTAATTTTTAATTTTTAATTTTTAATTTTTAATTTTTAATTTTTAATTTTTAATTTTTAATTTTTAATTTTTAATTTTTAATTTTTAATTTTTAATTTTTAATTTTTAATTTTTAATTTTTAATTTTTAATTTTTAATTTTTAATTTTTAATTTTTAATTTTTAATTTTTAATTTTTAATTTTTAATTTTTAATTTTTAATTTTTAATTTTTAATTTTTAATTTTTAATTTTTAATTTTTAATTTTTAATTTTTAATTTTAATTTTTAATTTTTAATTTTTAATTTTTAATTTTTAATTTTTAATTTTTAATTTTTAATTTTTAATTTTTAATTTTTAATTTTTAATTTTTAATTTTTAATTTTAATTTTTAATTTTTAATTTTTAATTTTTAATTTTTAATTTTTAATTTTTAATTTTTAATTTTTAATTTTTAATTTTTAATTTTTAATTTTTAATTTTTAATTTTTAATTTTTAATTTTTAATTTTTAATTTTTAATTTTTAATTTTTAATTTTTAATTTTTAATTTTTAATTTTTAATTTTTAATTTTAATTTTTAATTTTTAATTTTTAATTTTTAATTTTTAATTTTTAATTTTTAATTTTTAATTTTTAATTTTTAATTTTTAATTTTTAATTTTTAATTTTTAATTTTTAATTTTTAATTTTTAATTTTTAATTTTTAATTTTAATTTTAATTTTTAATTTTTAATTTTTATTATTCATTTTTCGTTTTTCAGTTTTAATTTTTCATTTTTCATTTTTAATTTTTAATTTTTAATTTTTAATTTTTAATTTTTAATTTTTAATTTTTAATTTTTAATTTTTAATTTTTAATTTTTAATTTTTAATTTTTAATTTTTAATTTTTAATTTATCATTTATAATTTATAATTTATAATTTATAATTTATAATTTATAATTTTTAATTTTTAATTTTTAATTTTTAATTTTTAATTTTTAATTTTTAATTTTTAATTTTTAATTTTTAATTTTTAATTTTTAATTTTTAATTTTTAATTTTTACTTTTTAATTTTTAATTTTTAATTTTTAATTTTTAATTTTTAATTTTTAATTTTTAATTTTTAATTTTTAATTTTTTATTTTTAATTTTTAATTTTTAATTTTTAATTTTTAATTTTTAATTTTTAATTTTTAATTTTTAATTTTTAATTTTTAATTTTTAATTTTTAATTATTAATTTTTAATTTTTAATTTTTAATTTTTAATTTTTAATTTTTAATTTTTAATTTTTAATTTTTAATTTTTAATTTTAAATTTTTAATTTTTAATTTTTAATTTTTAATTTTTAATTTTTAATTTTTAATTTTTTATTTTTAATTTTTAATTTTTAATTTTTAATTTTTAATTTTTAATTTTTAATTTTTAATTTTTAATTTTTAATTTTTAATTTTTGACTTTTAATTTTTAATTTTTAATTTTTAATTTTTAATTTTAAATTTTTAATTTTAATTTTTAATTTTTAATTTTTAATTTTTAATTTTTAATTTTTAATTTTTAATTTTTAATTTTTAATTTTTAATTTTTTATTTTTAATTTTTAATTTTTAATTTTTAATTTTTAATTTTTAATTTTTAATTTTTAATTTTTAATTTTTAATCTTTCATTCTTAATTTTTAATTTTTAATTTTTAATTTTTAATTTTTAATTTTTAATTTTTAATTTTTAAATTTTAATTTTTAATTTTTAATTTTTAATTTTTAATTTTTAATTTTTAATTTTTGATTTTTAATTTTTAATTTTTAATTTTTTAATTTTTAATTTTTAATTTTTAATTTTTAATTTTTAATTTTTAATTTTTAATTTTTAATTTTTAATTTTTAATTTTAATTTTTAATTTTTAATTTTTAATTTTTAATTTTTCATTTTAATTTTTAATTTTTAATTTTTAATTTTTAATTTTTAATTTTTAATTTTTAATTTTTAATTTTTAATTTTTAATTTTTAATTTTTAATTTTTAATTTTTAATTTTTAATTTTAATTTTTAATTTTTAATTTTTAATTTTTAATTTTTAATTTTTAATTTTTAATTTTTAATTTTTAATTTTTAATTTTTAATTTTTAATTTTTAATTTTTAATTTTTAATTTTTAATTTTTAATTTTTAATTTTTAATTTTTAATTTTTAATTTTTAATTTTTAATTTTTAATTTTTAATTTTTAATTTTTAATTTTAATTTTTAATTTTTAATTTTTAATTTTTAATTTTTAATTTTTAATTTTTAATTTTTAATTTTTAATTTTTAATTTTTAATTTTAATTTTTAATTTTTAATTTTTAATTTTTAATTTTTAATTTTTAATTTTTAATTTTAATTTTTAATTTTTAATTTTTAATTTTTAATTTTTAATTCTTAATTTTTAATTTTTAATTTTTAATTTTTAATTTTTAATTTTTGATTTTTAATTTTTAATTTTTAATTTTTAATTTTTAATTTTTAATTTTTAATTTAATTTTTAATTTTTAATTTTTAATTTTTAATTTTTAATTTTTAATTTTTAATTTTTAATTTTTTATTTTTAATTTTTAATTTTTAATTTTTAATTTTTAATTTTTAATTTTTAATTTTTAATTTTTAATTTTTAATTTTTAATTTTTAATTTTAATTTTTAATTTTTAATTTTTAATTTTTAATTTTTAATTTTTAATTTTTAATTTTAATTTTTAATTTTTAATTTTTAATTTTTAATTTTTAATTTTTAATTTTTAATTTTTAATTTTTAATTTTTAATTTTTAATTTTTAATTTTTAATTTTTAATTTTTAATTTTTAATTTTAATTTTTAATTTTTAATTTTTAATTTTTAATTTTTAATTTTTAATTTTTAATTTTTAATTTTTAATTTTTAATTTTTAATTTTTAATTTTAATTTTTAATTTTTAATTTTTAATTTTTAATTTTTAATTTTTAATTTTTAATTTTTAATTTTTAATTTTTTAATTTTTAATTTTTAATTTTTAATTTTTAATTTTTAATTTTAATTTTTAATTTTTAATTTTTAATTTTTAATTTTTAATTTTTAATTTTTAATTTTTAATTTTTAATTTTTAATTTTTAATTTTTAATTTTTAATTTTTAATTTTTAATTTTTAATTTTTAATTTTTAATTTTTAATTTTTAATTTTTAATTTTTAATTTTTAATTTTTAATTTTTAATTTTTAATTTTTAATTTTAATTTTAATTTTTAATTTTTAATTTTTATTTTTAATTTTTAATTTTTAATTTTTAATTTTTAATTTTTAATTTTTAATTTTTATTTTAATTTTTAATTTTTAATTTTTAATTTTTAATTTTTAATTTTTAATTTTTAATTTTTAATTTTTAATTTTTAATTTTTAATTTTTAATTTTTAATTTTTAATTTTTAATTTTTAATTTTTAATTTTTAATTTTTAATTTTTAATTTTTAATTTTTAATTTTTAATTTTTAATTTTAATTTTTAATTTTTATTTTTAATTTTTAATTTTTTAATTTTAATTTTTAATTTTTAATTTTTAATTTTTAATTTTTAATTTTTAATTTTTAATTTTAATTTTTAATTTTTAATTTTTAATTTTAATTTTTATTTTTAATTTTTAATTTTTAATTTTAATTTTTAATTTTTAATTAATT
>OY821517.1:196972950-197128956 GCA_963682025.1 Cordilura impudica | reverse complement strand
CAGCGTCCAATTTCCTCTTTTAAGGCTTGAGTCGTCGTCGGCTTATTCGCGTAAACCATCGACTTCAAAAACCCCAGAGAAAAAAATCTAATGGTTTTAAATCGCACGATCTAGGCGGCCAATTCTGATCTCCAAAACGCGAAATAACACGACCGGGAAATGACTGATGCAGCAATTGAATTGTTTCTCTATCTGTATGACATGTGGCGCCGTCTTGTTGGAACCACATGCCCTCCACATTCATTTCTTCAATTCGAGGCAAGAAAAAACTGGTTATCATTTCACGATACCGAACACCATTGATTGTTTGCGCTTGACCTGCCTCATTTTCATAAAAAAAAGGTCCAATGATTCCTCCAGCCCAAAAACCACACCACACAGTGACACGTTGAGGATGCATTTGCTTCTCGTGAATCACTCGAGGATTTTCCTCACCCCAAATGCGACAATTCTGCCTATTGACGAAGCCATCAAGATGGAAATGGGCCTCGTCACTGAATATGATTTTAGCGGCAAAATCAGCATTTTCATGTTATCCCTCCAATACCCAATTAACGAACTCCCTTCGCTGTCCATGGTCAGCTGGCTTCAGTTCCTGAGTCAATTGAACTTTGTATGCATGAAGATGCAAATCTTTCGTCAAAATTCGCTGCATAGTGGATTTGGAGACACCAATTTGCTGAGCTCGGTGTCGAATTGAGGTGGATGGAGTTTGAGCGACATCATCACGTACAGCTGCGACATTTTCGGTCGATCGACCTGGTCGATGGCGCGTTGTTGTCTTTACATCACTAACAGACCCAGTTTCGGCAAATTTATCCATTAATCTCTTTACAGTTGACTCTTTTGGAGCATTATTGTGACCCCAAATTGATCGTAATTTGCGAACTGTAACCGCAAAACTTTCACCATTTTGGTAAAACAATTTCACAATGAGAATGCGTTGTTTATTCGTGTAGCGCTCCATTTTTACTAACCTCGTACCTTCTACTAGCAAACAATAACAATTGTTCAAATGTCAAACAATGACACTTCGAATGTTGCCAGATTTAAAAATTGTGTTCTTGTTGGGACACCATTTATTTAAAGTCATAATTCTGAAACGTTTGAAATTAAAATAAATTTGTATTCCTATACGCATAACTGTTTCTTTGTTTTTAAACACTTGTATTAACTAAATTTGTATATCAATAAACATTATTTTATTTCCATTTTTAATATTAAATTAATCAACGAAAACGTGAAAATGCCAACTCAGAAAAAAAATTAAACTCTTTCTTTGAACACAAATTTAATAGCAAAACACAAAATACCATTAAAACGATAATGACTTTGTTTGTACTCACCCAAACAAACACTCACTTGTATGAGTGTTGTTCTTAAAAATCCATTCATGTTTGAATAACTGTTTAAATGAGTTTGATTGTTTGTTTTTAGTTTGGTCGTGATTTATCATTTTTATCAGACTTAATTTACGATTTACAAAACGGTTGCATCATAATGACAATTAAAATGTTATAAAAAAATGACGAAGAAAACGATATACGAAACGAGAAGAATGGAGAAGAACAACTTGACTGTTTTAATTTAATTACACATTTTTATTAGTACATTTATGACAAATATAATTTTTTTTATTATTACGAGTATAACTGTAGCACTCACGAAAGTAAGAGTAACGCAGGCACAGTAGCAGCAACAACCATGGTGTCGCACCACTACTGCAGCCATTAAAAGAAAATGAAGAGTAATGGGAATATTATAGCAACGTATAGACGAAATGACAAACCAACATGTAAATAAATTCATTCATACAAACTTCGACATTAGTACAGTGATGGACAAATGTTTAAGAGCACTTGAAATATTTAGATGGTACTCATTGTTTAGATATGACGATAAACCAAAAAAGATTATTGTACGATTTTCAGCCAATACCATGGTCTGAATTAAGAACTGATTCCTACTACATAAATAAACAGGTTTATAATTAAAATTAATTATTTCTGAGTTATAAATTTAATATTTTTACTTTTAAATAAAGCAAAACCCTTAGCACATTTGTTTCAGAAATTGATGTTCATTCTTCAAAACAGGTTATACAGCTGTTTTGGATCGAATCACCAACCATCGTCAGTAACCAAACGCAGTAGATAGTTTGTTTTCTTCGATAACCGGCAAAGGGTACGCATCGCTCGACAAGGAAAGAATGCACTCAGATACGATTGTGAGATACAAGGACATCAGTAAGAAAGCAGGATATTTCTTTTGTTTAAGCCAGGGAATTGGGAATTGGGAACAATCCAATTCATAAGAGAAGTTGAGAATTACATTCGCTACGTGGGGGGGGGGGGTTACATCCATCCTAAGTATAGAAACTGAATTTATCAAGTGTAGGAGCGAGATTACGTCCAGCTCAGAGTAGTGGCATATTACATTCACTAGAGGGGGGATTACATCCATCCAAAGGATAGAAGGCAGGAGTCACCAAGTGCAGGGGCTGAACTAAGTTCAGCAGTGTTTACACCAACTATATCGATAGTGACTCACGAATTACGCTTTCAATAAATAAATTAATTTTGTTTTGCTCAACAGTAAATAATATGTTTAACTGTAGCTGTTAAAATGATAAAAATAAAATATTTCTATGAATAGAGAAGAATCGACTTCGCATGAGGACTAAACATGCGAAAAGTTTAAATCAATGAAAGATGGATAATGTACGATTCGTATTTGGAAATTCAAAAGTTGATATGATTTGTGTGACGGAAACCTAGTTTGACCATGATATAGTGGATAGTCATTACAAAATTAATAGATGTAACCGAAATAGTAGAAAGTATAGGAAGGGTGGCGGAGTTCCCATATATTGTAAAACAAATCTTAAGGCTAAATTTGTTTACATGTAAAAAGATTCTGATATTGAATTCATTAGTTTAGCGTTTTATGACAAAATGTTAAGGTTTTAGTGTCATGTGTCTACAGTCCTAATAGGTCACATACCCTTGAGCCCTTTTTTTAATGATTTTAATAAACATGCTGTCGACAATAATATTTTTTTATCACCTGTGGTGACTTTAATACTAACCTACTCTTGGAAGATAATAACTAGTAATGAACTACTTGATTTTGTCAGCTATGTTGGCATACCCATTGTTAACAATGAGTGTCCCACACATTTTTCAGCCAATTATCATCAAAGTTTACTTGATTTAATTATACTCTCACATCCGAACTTATTACTTTTATTTGCTCAGTTTTGGTTTCCCCAGGAAACCATGATCTTTTGTTTTGTACGTTGAATATAAACCGCGGTCTTGAACTGGAACGATTGTTGGTATCAGCCATCCGTTGATGGAAAGCTGGATCTTTTTCTTACGATATTGTAGAAGTATAGTTTTTATATAAAAAATTGTGCTTCCCCTGGTATGCATCAATTGTAAAACAGTCTATTCAAGATCGTGATCATTGCTATAGCATTTGGAAGAAACAGCCAACATTGATAAACTGTGTTGCTTATAACAGAGCAAAAAAATAACGCTAATCTTGTAGTTAGAAAGGCTAAAAAGTCATATTTTGCTCAAAAACTTAACGCGATTTTACGTACTGCGAACCTTCAGTCTTTATTCGTTCCAATGCTGCTAAGTTTGTAAAAATAATACTGCCATATGTTGTTGGGTCACTAACACATTTATTTAATCATTGCATGACAACGTCCATCTTTCTTAAATTATGGAGAATAGAAAGAGTGGTAAAATTATCCACTGCTGTTAATACAAATGATTACCGACAGATAATTATTCTTCTTTTCTTAATCTTAACAAACTTCTATCTCCATTGCAATCTGGATTCACTGCTGCTTATAGCTGTACTACTGCTGCCTTAAAGTTAATGGATGGTGCCAGACCTAAGTATGAATTTGGAAATTTAACAATCGTGTGTTTGTTAGATTTCTCTACGGCATTTTATAAAGCAGATCGTGCTATTATTTGTCACAAATTTTTATTTTTTTTTACTGAAGCAGCTTTAATTCTTATGAAGAATTACTTGACTGGGCGTGCTCAGAAGGTAATTGTAGGGAATATACAATCTGGTTTGAGAGGTATAACTTCAGGTATACCGCAAGTATGCTCGGATGCACGGTTATGCAGATGATATTCAACTATATATAACTAATCATTTAGTTTTGAAAGAAAATCCATATTGATACTTGTTTCTAAATTCTTAAAAATCGGTTGTTTTACATATAAGTAAATTCATACTCAAACGTATTTATTTTTCAGCATTACATCTTGGTTCCTCACCGCCGATGTATGTCGATATAGTAAAATATCTGGGATTTTATATATACTCAACCTTTTCATGTACAGACCAACAATATTGTGCGTAATGTTATTCTTGTACTACGTTTTCTACGAGTGTCATCTTACTTTACACCGGTCGAAGGTAAGCGATAAATTGCTGTTCAGTTAGTAGTCCCACTGATAACATATTCAGCTGACGTATGTATTAAATTAGATTCATACTCAATGTACAAATCACAATAATGCTACGGGATATGTATATGGTCTAGCGCGGATTGATAGGATATCATCATGGCGAAAAATCTCCCATGGTTCTGATGTGGATGACTACCTTAGTATGCGTAACTTAACATTTCTGCAAAAGCTTCTTCATCACGAAACTGTTGCCAAGATCCATTTCTTTAATAATACCCAAACAAAACTTTCTTAATAAAAGTGGATTTTTCGTTATTGTCGACGCAATTTAGTTACATAATTCCCTTCCCATGAACATTAAACTTATATCAGGAATAAACAGTTTCAAGAAAACACTCTTTGAATATATAACTTCCAACAACTACCTTTTTTAATTTTTTAAAATTTCTATTTCATTCTTTCTCTCTCCTAAATCTATTAATTAATTAACTTTTTCATTTTATTAATTTTTTGTTATTGTCTTTAACTTTTCTAAAAAAAAATATTTATTTATTCATTTATTCTTAATAACGAATTGTATATTATATTCCTAAGGTTCCAGTAATGAAAAACAATTAAATAAAAAAAATTAAAAAAATAAATATATTTCTGATCTTGGCGAAAAAGGAGAATATTATTTTCTGTACACAAGAGGCATAATGCGTCCTAGAAAACTAATTAAAAGTAATGTATATTGTGTTAATTTCACAAAATAAAAACTTATAGCAAAGACAAATATTAGATTAAAATTATTTTATAATTTTTTCTATACTTTTGTGAGATATAAAGTTGGAATTGAGCTTCAACAACTAGAATTCATTAATTATTAAATTTATCTTTATTTTGTAAATTAAAAAAATCTAAATTAAAAACTTAAATATAGTTGTTTGTACTTAATTTTATACACGACATTGATTTTTTGCACCCTTCACACCATTCTGCAGAGGGTATATATCGGATTTCAATTCATTTTCAACTCGTCGAAATAAACTCCGGAAACTTTATAAACTATATGTATATATTATTGATCCTTATAAAAGGGGAAGTCTATCTGGCGATATCCGTCTGTCTGTCTGTTAAAAACATTATTCTGTAATCTGTGTCAGGTCGGTGTAGAATTTAGAGCCTCTAGACCAAATAGGTGAGGAATGTCGTACGAGATGTAAGGATACTCCCATAAAATTTCATGTAAAAAACTAGAAATAGTGAAAAATATTTATACGTAACTTGACTTGTGCATATACTATAGATATTTATCATCGATATATACACATTTTTCTTTGCTTCTTGTACATGTGAAAAAAACAAAAAAAAAAAAGAATGTGTATGCATCGCTAATAAACAAACAAACAAAAATGTAATTGTATGTGTTTACATTGAATTTAATAATTTCTTTTAATTAAAAGAGCACGAAAATACTTTAAATTATTGTTAATTACCTTATTAATTTGTAAATTTGAAATTATAATTTTGAAATCTAACTTTTTTGCCTCTTAGTGTTAACGACCTTTGTTATAATATTGTGTTTAGAACACGGGTGGAGGATATCAAATATTCGACACGGCCGAATCTAATACTCATATTTGTTATTTATAACTTAGGAATTAATTCAAACACTCCAATAAAATTTGACACGAGAATAATTAGGGCAATCATAGAAAATTTCAAATATCGTTTTCTGAGACATACTTTACCAAACAATTGCCTAAACGAAGATCAGTCCATTTGTTATATTTAAGTCGATTCTAATACTTTTCAATCGAAACCTCAACTGAACTTTTTGGCAAGCTACATTTAAAGATAACCATAATTATATTGACCCAACTTTTTGACCGTTTCGTAAGTTTTTGGAATATAGTAAAGTGCATAAATTTTCAATGAATTCTGAGAAGTTCTCTCAAACCCTAACAATCATTCGCACGTTGGTTATAAAAAGCAGTTCCCAATATATGTACATATACATTACACCAAAATATAAATGTGCAATGAAGCAACACTAGGCTTGACAGACTTCAGTGTTTTTTGCTGCTTTTATACACTTTTCGCTTAAGTTTTATTATTCGACAATAAGTAAATTATGAAGCTACAATTGCATTTATTATTGTCTTTATGATCAGAGAGCGTGGAGGTATTATTTATACTCTACTTGTATTACATTTAAAAAAAAAATCACCACTCATCGTTTTATAATAGTTTGCAATTGATACCGCACAAAGGATTCAATAGTATGATGTGACAATGGATTTTTTATAATTACTTTAAGTCATTTTTAAAGTGATATTCATGTGAATATTTACTACGACTGTTGAGGACGAGGTAAATTAATCAATTTCATACATTCATTCCTCCGGCAATAATATACATATGTATATATATATGTATACGTTTATGTATGAATGTTATTCACCATTTAACCCGACAATCCATTCATTTACACAAATGAAATGAAAATAAAATGAAGAACAACCGACAGATTTGTTTGCAGCTTCATAAAAACCATACAAATCGTAAAAATTGTGTAATAAAAACAAAAAAACGAAAATGACACAGATTTTCTAAGATATTTCAATACTCTTAAAGTCATGACGTTTACCGGCTAATAAAATGGCATGCCGGGCACACGGCAACACTGATCACTAAAACATACTCTTCACATTCAAAATGCATGCTCTCATTGATTTGAGCATTGAGTGAGTTTTTTTTGTCCATTCACACGTACTCTGCAGCTCTTGAATAGAGAATGTTTTTTTTTATTTTAGTTTGTTTTGCTTTTCAAATTTTATGTTTTGTTTTTATTGAGATAGATCTCATTCGGGGACGCCGCTCTGTTGGTAGTTAAGTAGTAACATAAACGTTTTAAAAGGATGCTTTGTTTGTTGAGCACACATCCAACGAATATATCGAATGAATTGAATTGGAAATATGCGCAATATGAGGCATTATGATGGCACGTTAAGGTTTTAAAATATCGATTGACGGTCGTATAATAAATGGGAATTGGAGGATTTTCACATGATTCCCTTAACTATTTTCTTCTCCTACTTTTTTTCATTTCATTTTTTTATTTGTATTATCGTTCTTTAGCTGCTGTTTTTGTAGTTGTTGTTTTTTGTTGTTTATATTTATATCGAATACGATTTGTATGTGTTTGTTTTGGTTTTTTTGTTGCTGAAGGGATAAGCTTTTAGGCTCTTTTTTTCCTAGACAGTCAATGCACTAAAAATGTTGGTATAACAGAATCGATTATCCTAAACATGCTTAAAGAAATTCTCATTAGTATTATTAGATGAAGAAATTTGTTTTAATAAAATATTTATTGATTTTGTAGAATTCTACGAACTTTAAATATGTACACATATCGACATTGAAAAGTTATTTTAGTTTTGTTCTTTTTTAAGAAATTTTCTATATTTTTATTACTTTATGTTATAAATGAGTAAGATAGTTCGAAAAACAAATGCAAAATACTTGATTTTCATCACTAGAATATAATTTGGCCTCGGCGCCGTTTGGGATTACAATGAATATAAAAACAAAAATAAAGAAACGCTTGGAGATAATTTTTGTCGAACTCATAAGAATAAAAGCTGACAACTGTAAATGCATGGAGTTATTTTATTATTATTTCTTTTTTAATTCGTATGTTAAATTAATTTTCTATATATTTGATTATTTGTTTCTCAATGAATTACGCTTAAATTTGGAAAGGAGTATCTCAAATCGGTATATGTAGAATGAAAGATTTCCTGCGGATATTGTTTTAATTTTCAAAATAGAACCGTTAGCAGAAAAATAATTACCTTTTCTTTATTTATTTTAGCTAGAATCTGTCTTATATATCCATTTTTGCACTATTTCCAAAGAGTATTTTAAAGGCGCAGATTTAATTCAATAAATATCTCGACAATTTTATACAATATAAATTGGATTGAGGGAATATGATAATACTTATAATTAACCAACGAATTGGACAGTTATTTCGAAAGTAATCTATAGAAAATTTATATTGCGCCAAATTTAGAGTGTAAGAAAAATAAACTGAATTTGGAACTCTTACTTACGTTTCTTCACTAATCGCATCTTTTTCATAAAAGACACTTGTAAGCAAATAGTTTTACATAGAAATTATGAAATATTGAAAATAATTATAATACGTTTTCTTATAGATCAGTAGCGGGTCTCATCATAGCTTCTAAAATCCATTTTCCGTGCTGTCAATTTTTATGCAGCTCTTCTTGGGTCCACAATTGCAAATTGTTATATTGAAAAGTTACAAATTTTCCATGGTTCGGTTATACTGAGCGATTACATTCTCTTACGGATATAGTATTAATTTAAGGAAAGCTTACAAGACTTATTGATCATATTAATATCAGTTGTTTAAAAACTGATTACAAATATATTAATATCTTAGATAGTAAAGTATCTTTGAAAAGTTCTTTTATATGAAAAAACGATAAATAGGTTTTTTATCATCAAATATATATATAAGAATTTATAAATAACATTGTATATATAATTAACTAAGTAGAAAAAGACAATGTCTTGAATTCTTTAAAATGTATTTTATAGTAAACTGAAATATTATTATCAAATATAAATAAACAAAAAAAAAATAAAAAAAGAGTAGATGAAATAATTATAGGTCCACATAGTAATTATTAATTTATTTATTATTCAGTTGGTGTACATAATTCATTTTCGTTCAATGCTATGTAGCTCTGAATTCCAATTGATTCCCTTACATTTGCGTTTTTTTTTTTTATTTAAGTTCGGGTGATTTACATGTGTCAATGAACAAAAAATATATTATAAACACTTTTTAAATTTGTTTGTCAATGTATGAGAAGTGTTTTAAACAATAATTTGTAGCAAAATAATTGCTACTCTGAAAGGTTTCGCGAATCTTTTGAAAATGGCTTAAGAAAAATTTTTATCAACAGAAGAAGAACAGCGCAATTGCAAAATAATGGGTAGGTCTTTGAATGTTGTTAATCATTTTCTGAAATTAAGATCAAATTATGGTTCAAAAAAGCCCTGGCCGAACTCCGAACCTGTCCCCACGTCAAAAATTTCTAATGGTACAAACTGTATCCAATGGAAATATTTTTGCATCACAAATAAAGGATCAACTTGACCTTTCGGTGTCCACCATATGAGTTCAGCAAATTTTTCAAAGCTAAGAAAACCTTGTTTTCACAAAAAGATTGGCGTGTCCTGCACTGACAACAATCCACAAAGTGAAACGGCAGACATGGGCTTAAAATCATATGGATTATGATGAAAAATGGAAAAAGTCCTCCTCTGTGACGAAAAAAAAATTAAATGTAGATGGTCCATATGGATTTCAATATTTCTGGCGGGATTTGCGTAAGGAGAAGGAAATACGAATGCGCCGAAATTTTGGTGGTGGCACTGTGATCATTTGATGGGCCTTTCCTTTTCTAGGAAAGGTTTCCCTGCTTTCCCCCGAATGAATTCAGAAAGATATAATAAGAGATGCCAGAGATATAATTGATTGAGAAAGGGCAAAATGTAATGTTCCCGGACTCTATTTTCGAGCATGATAGTGCTGCGATTCATATTTCACGTGCAAGTAAAGAGTAGTTTTTGTGCAAAAACATAGATGTTTAGGATTGGCTAGCGCATGGCCCAGATCTTAACCTTATAAAGAATCTGTGGGGAATACTAGCACGAAAGATATATGCCAATATTAAAGTATTTGTGACCTCAAAAAAAAAAATGCTATAAGAACAGCATGGCCGGAAATTTCGGTAGATGTTTCGCTGAAAATTTGTATTTTTGATATAATCAAATAATCAATAATAATTACTAATTTTTTTAATTAATTTGGGTACATTTCGATTTTTTTTTTTTAATTTAAAGAGTGAACTTATCTTTCTTTCGCTCCATTATTTCCATAATTTTAGCATATATACATATATTTTTTTCAGTGTATAATATGAATTATTTTCAAGTTTAGTTCATATAAATACTAAAAACTTGATGTAACCCGGTATACTTCGCCACCCACTCCCCCTCCCGCATCGTAATGAAAGAGCTCACACAAAGTCCCAAGGCTTTCACTATTACAGAACTCCAAATCCATTTCATTTAATATTTACTTTGTATAGGGATGCCACGCCCCTTTGCCCGAACCAGCCCATTTAGTGTCTGACAAATAACGTTAATAATAGATGACATAAGACAAATTTGCAAAGCTGTCTCTATCATAGTACTAGAGATGCATGCTATTGAGTAATTATTTTGTATGGGAAGTTCCACGTTCACTTATCCGATCCCGCCCATTTCCGGCATAGTTACTAACATTAATAATAGGTGACCGCACACAAATCTGCAAAGCTCTCATAGCAAAGCATATCGTAGTACTCAATATATATGATATTAAAAATTTACTTTGTATGGGAGGTGCCACGTCCACAAAAATTTTTTGAAAAAGTATAGCCTATAGGACTTCCCATTTCCGCAGTGACATTCTGTGAGAATTACAGGAAGATCGGATGAGTAAAGAAACAAATCAACACACACATACGACTTGAGTTTCAAGAATTGTAAGGTAGGTACCACGCCGCTCCGTTCTCATATATTTTTCGCTTCACAACACAGATCTGTGACTGATAAACTCTCACGAGATCATAGCACTCTAGATATTTGATGATTTATCTCTACTAATATAATAAAGAAACGCCTTCAATTACCAACCTATATTTTCAAAAATATACCATTTGAAAGGTATTTCTTTGTAGATGTTCACCGTATTTATAGATGTGTACCGTCTGGTGCATTTTTTTTTTTTTTTTTTAAGTAAAATACATTTAAAGTTTCTACTAACGCATACATACATACCACACATAGCCAAGCTTGAAATAAAAACTATACAATTCTGTGTGTGTGTTTATTAAATTTGTGTTGAGTTGTGAATTGGTTAAAATTGATAAGCATACATTTAGGCTCTTATAAAATTATTTATTAACAAACCCAGTAATATATCATCTGTGTGTTCATCAAATATTTATAATGAAATTGAATGTATTTTACCTTAAAATTCACAATAAAATGAATTTTATTTAAATATTCATAATTTAAACATAAAAAAAATTTAATGAAAAAAAGATTTTCCCAGAATTTGCACTCGAATTTCGAGGGATGGGCTCTGCTAGTTGTTTTTGAAAAACTTAATTTAAGTGTTATAATTCAAAAAATCTATATGGTGTTTTATAGCATTTTTTAGCATTTAAGTGCAACCGTCCTGGGTTTTTTCACAACGAATGGACTTCGCTGAATCGATCGGCATAATAAAAGATCTAGGTCAATAATTTTTGGTACTCACAAATCTTAGCCCATTAACTTAAAAATCAGTCCCTTGTTGTCTTCTTTACAATGCCAGTTTTATAACGGTTTTCAAAAATGATTTTATTATCTGGAGACGTAAAATTTTGATGCATCCTTATCGAAGTTGTCCTACTGTGTAGACGATCCCGAGAAAAATTTTAACCTAATTTTCATAAAGGTTCTTTGGCGGAAAGGTGATAAATTAATTTCAATATGAGTTAAAGCAATTTTTTAACATATTAATTGAAACGTTTTTTCTATAACATTGAACAAATATTTATAAATCTTATTGAAGAGAAGAACGAAAATTTTAAAGCAAAAAATTTAAAACGGGATTTTTTTGAGAACATTTTTTTTAAATTTTATAAACTGGCCTTTATCTGACAAAATTTATAAAAATTTCTTAAAATATCCTCTAGACTTTGGAGTGAATATATTTCCAGACTTCACTCTGGAGCATGTAGTAAGTAGTAGAAAGAAAAGTTGCTTCAGATCCTCTTTTTATGCCATCTGTCCAGCTTTCTTGGCATAAATAGTTGTCGAGCAATGTTAAATTTTTCATCGATAGAGCTACTCCCTTTGATAGTTCTAAATTGGATTACGAATCTTAATTGCTCTTTCATGATACAACAACTAAAACTCTTTATGCATATATTTTCTATTTCCAGTTTCATTATTTTAATAAATATCGTCTTTAATCAATATACTATAATTTATACTTATTTATTCTAATATGCTTTTCTTTACATATATGAGTACATATAAAATCAATGTTGTAAAATTCTATGATATAAAATTTAACTACCGACTTAAGACCATCTTTCCCACACTTATTAAATGTAACCAACCATAACAAACTGTTTTTTTTTTAATCTACGAGTATTTGTCTAATTCTATCAGAGTCATAAAATCATTTCATTTACACTTTGAACATTGATGTTGTTGTTCTTCATTTTATTGTTATGTAATTGTTTGTTGTTTTTTTAACTAATGGTTTTTATAATTTTTTATTAGTTTCTAAACAGAAGCAAATTTTTTTCGTATTGGTCTTCTTTATAATGTTACACCAATACATCTGCTCGTTCTGTATTACAAACTGATTTTGAGTTCTTTTGTTTTTAATGATTTC
The DNA here is from genome assembly GCA_963682025.1 of Cordilura impudica. Classification (NCBI taxonomy): domain Eukaryota; kingdom Metazoa; phylum Arthropoda; class Insecta; order Diptera; family Scathophagidae; genus Cordilura; species Cordilura impudica. Next base: position 197,115,996 of record OY821517.1, on the reverse strand, counting down.
TTCCGTTTGTCTGTTTTGTTTTAGCTTGAATTCTGTTACGTATTTTTGTTTTTTGGTAAATCGCATTTTTATGGATTCTTCAAGTTGACAACATACTCCAATGATAGATATTCTATGAAAGAAGAAACTATTATTTGAATGGTAATGAAATAATAGTTGAATTGTATATAAACGATGACAAGCGACAGACAGACAGTGCAGCGACGCTTAAACAGAGGAGAAAAATCTATTAAACATTAAAAAAAAAAGTCATTAAAAAGTAACCCTGACACTGGTGACCTCAAAAAAAAATATTATTTTATTGTAAATTTTACGATTTCTTCACGTACTTAAATAAAACGTATCACAACTACTATTGCTGCTGCAGCTACATGTTGCATTATTCGAGAAGAAAGTAGTGCTGAACTTATTTATTATACAGCGCTCTTCTTCATATCATTTAAGTTGTTTATCCATATAACCAGAACCAGCAGACAGACAGACAGACATACAATCATTTATCTCTTCACCCAGTTTCAGTATGAATTTGTATATTTATTTACTTTTTTTATTATTAGTACATAACGATTATTACCTTTTAATGATACTTTTAAGTATGTTTTTTTATTATTTTCATTTTTTTTGTATACACAGTACCTACTCTAAAAAATATAACCGGAACTTGTTTGTCGTCATATTAAAGTCAGATTAGAGAATGAAAAGATTTCTATAAGTTTAAAGTTGACATTTGCATCAAGTCAAATTTGCTTGTTATTTAAAACTGGTTAGTTTTAAGGCGCCCGATGAAAAATATATTTTATTGATTAAAAAAAATTAATTAAATTTAAAAAAGCACTTACTATAGAAAAAAATCATTGCAGGTATTCTGTGAAAGATATTTATCTTCAGAATCTTAGGATATTTCCATACATGTAGGCCTTGAAATTTCTAACTTACTGGTTTTAATATGTTGTTATACAGTGACTGAATAAATTATAGGTTCATGATATTTGTTTATACATGCGGTGTTCATTATATTTTTTTTATCCCATTTAAATGCAATAGTTCCGGTTCGTTTTTCAAACTTAAAAGCTCAACGAGATTATTACAGCTAATACATTTTTATTTCAACAAATATAAAGCAAATAAAAAACTTTTGCATTTGATTTATTTATCAATTTTTTAGAATTTTTTTGATTTGTTAAAAAATATGACCATGGCTCGTGATAAACAATAAACTGTAGAAAAACGAGTCTTTAAGCGATCAAAATATGGAAATTGCTAAATGTAAACAACAACAAAAAAATTAGTTGATCCATAAATTTAATTTCAATTTTTTTCGAATTATGGTACTGAAAAAAAACCTATCGGACCTCCAACAGTGTGAAAATATTTTGCAGGAGAAATAAAAGCTGAATTGGATCTTCCTGTGTTCACTAGAGGTGTTCAATGAATTTTACATGATTCATTTTTGAAAGGCATGGAAAAATTACCCGTTAGCGACGAAAAGACAAATTAGAATAGCTTTGATGGACTCTAACATCTTTGGCGAGATTTACGCAAAGAAGGTCAAATTTCAAAATAAGTGATTTGGGTAGCTTTTTTCGAAGCAAGCGTCCCTCAGGTGGATTTCCAGACAAAATTTCTTCAATTTGGCCTGCAGAAAAAATAATAGGTCCTTATTTTACTTTCAAGAAGCAATTCTCAATTCCCGGCTCAGTAAGGACTATGTCTACCAATATTGAAATTTCAAACGCACAATAAACCTATGGGATATTCTAGCTAACAAAGTGTATGCTAATGGGACGCAGTGTAAAGTGACAGAATGAGAACTTAACTGTCCAATATTGAGTAAGAAATTAATCAGACTCAAGATCAAATGTTTTTACATTAAATGAATCAAAAAACATTGATACATTTGCTTCAGAAGTTGATCTGTATTCTGCAAAACAGGTTATACAGCTGTTTCGGGTCGAGTCACCAATTTCATCAATTACCAACAGCAGTAGATTATTTGTTTGGTATAATGTACCTTGCCTGAAAACAACCCAATGAAAATCGAAGCGAATCCAATATTTCGTTAAATAATTACTTCAATTACAGATCGTATTTCTAAATAAATTAAATTTTAATAAAATTATTTTTTTACTGAATATGTACCCTGTTAAGCATTATTCTTTATTCCCATAAAAGAATTAGTTATTATAAATAAGTTTATGAAATTTGTGAAAAATATAAAAATTTACATCAAATAAAAGAAAACCAAGTTAAAATTGGAACACTGTGGTTTTTCTTCCAAAAATTTTGGGTAAATTTTTGCCACTAAAAATTTTGGGTAAATTTTTGCCACTAAAAATTTTGGGTAAATTTTTGCCACTAAAAATTTTTCCATAGTTTGAATCTTTTCCTAAAATAATAGTATCATTTTTTAATATAAATTTATTCATATACTTTTGGTAACGTACTGTATGTATCGTTTTGATTACGATTTGCGTTCAATGTGTAGTATTGTTGTAGTATTTTTTTAATTTGTCAATTTGAAGCTTGAAGTTGTAAAAAATTAATGTTTGTGTGAAACTGTTTTATTATTTGTTTATTTGTTTGTTTGTTTTTACATATTTAATGTTGACTTGTGATTTTTTCTTTCTTTTTTCCCTCAGATCGTATAAAAATTTGGATAATATACATACACCATAAATCCATAAAAATAAGTAAGTGTTGTTCAATAAGTAACAACAAGTGTGTGTTTGTTTGTTTTGATATACAATTTCGAGGCGTAAAGGTGTTAAATCTCCTCTGGCGTTTAAACCTAATAAACCAAAGTGTGGCGGAAAGTATATAATTTGTTATTTACGAGCGATTAATATTAAGCATCTCAACCATTAAAACACAGGAATGGATGCACTAAACTGTCAAGTAATGTGATAATCTGAATAACAATATGGATATTCCAATGTATAGTTGCGGGGATTTCAACATTAAATCATGATATTACTAATTTTGAATTTAATATGTTTGCCTTTAATTAAATTATCATATTTAGGACTTCATTTTCGTTAAGTTATAATAAAGTCATTAAGTTCTGCTGTTACATATAATAATTTTGCAATAATTTTAACACACATACATATATACATGTATATCTATATGAATTTATAATAAAATTAGATATTTGAAAAGGGCATATTTCTGTGCGTTTATTTTTAAATAGAGTTATAAATTTGTGGCAACCATACCTAACAACATTTTAGGAAAAACGTTTCTTAAATAAATGTGATGCCATCACAACAATATAAAACATGAGGGTACATGAACTCCACGAAAGAGGATATTCTGTTCAAATTTTAAAAATTCAACTTATGAACTTTCAAGTTTTAAAGCCTATTTTTCCTTGTTAATAACGAACATTTAGTTTTGGACTCGTTCCAATTTACAGATATAGAAATATTTTTACAACACAATATTATTGACAACAACTTTATTTCTGTAAAGATCAAAATTGTGGTAAAGAATATGGTTTCTATTATAGAAATTTATAAACAACACAGTACAGAAATAAAATATCTCAAGCCGATTGCCGATAGGTCGCCCTAAAATTGTAAAATTTTTCAAAAGAGCAAATTAAACTTTTAAAATTTTTACATTTAAATTTTATTTCAATAAAAAAGGTAGAGATTTAAAAAATTATACATTTTTAAATTTAAGTTCGTTGATTGATTACTTAGATTGTAAAAACAATTTAAAGTGTTAAATTCGGCTGTGTCGAATTTTTGATAGCCTCCGTGCGTGTCCTTAACATAATATTATAACCAATTTTGTTAACACAAACGGCCAAACAAGGGTAGACTTTACATTAAAATGGCTAAATTTTTTATAATAATGTTAAAATTTAGTAAGATTGTACATAATAAAAACTTTGGTATTTGCACGATTTTTAACGAAAACATATATTAAAAGTAATTACCTTTTTTTTACTTTTTAGTGGCGAAGAAAAACATTCCTGCCAACACCATTATGCCATTATATCTTATTAATATTTAACCCCACATGATAATTTTTATATGCACAAACTTAATCTATTCCTCAAATAATAATATAAACTAAACGAGAATCATAACGTATCTATATTTCTCCATGCATGTGCGTACACACATGTATATACGACTTTCAATGCAATACATTCAATTACATAATTGGTTATCGTTGATAAGCCATTTGTTAAAAAAACAAAAACAAGTAAGGGTGTTAAATTCGGCTGTGTCGAATCTTTGATACCCTCCACCTCGGTTTGAGTATTGATAATAAATGAAAACAAAATATTTGAAAAAGTAAACAATTTGTTAAACTTAATACCAAATTATTTCGCGCTCCAACGAGGAAAGATCGTTTTCGTATTTTCTATTATTTCGTTTCGGTGTTTGCATTTTAGTCATCGTGGTTGCTGATCGGCTTGCATTTAGGTCATATACCTGAAAAACTTCAAATTTTCATCTAAAAAAATTGCGAAAGATAATATATAAATAACATTCTCATCTAATTGCGCTTTATTTATGTAACAATTTTTATGTTCGCAATTCTTAAATAACATTTGAGGTTTTCCAAACTTCAAACTTCTAAGTTTTCTAAACTTCATTAATTTAAATTAATGTTTTCTTATCCTAAATATCTCCTGAATAGCAATATTTTTTTAATTTCAGTTGATTTTTTAAATGTAAAAATATTTGCTGTTTCTTGAATTTCAATTTGTATTTAAATAATAAAATTTGTATTTTAAAAATTCAATTGATGTCTTCCAAATTGCAAGTTATTATTTCCGACGTTTTAATATGATTTTCTGAAATTCAATTGGTATTTTGTAATTTATAATTGGATATCTTAATTCCAGTTTTTAGAATTGATATTTTCTTAAATTTGATTGGAAAATTTAAAAGGTGTAATTTTGTGTTTATGTGAATAATAATGCTTTAGTTATTATAAACAATTTTTAAAAATTATATGTAATCGCAGTCAGATATTTTGTAGGTAAAGCAGAATAATAATTTTATATAACTATATAGAATTGTTTTAAAAGCAAAAAACTCAATGCTTCTTCTTTACTCAGGTCTGTGTATACTTTTAACATAGTTGTGTTTGATATCTAATTGAAAATGTTGACATTCATCTTAAAATAGAAATAACTATTGCAAAGCTAATTAGAACAAAAATTGTGGCGCCTTCTACTGTGGCATAGTCATACTGCGTAAAATGAAGTGACACTCTGTTTGTTAATACAAAAGAAGTGTCTTTTCCCTAAAACAAAATATTGCAGAATTTTCTATAAATAAAATAATATACCATGCGGTTATTTTACATATATGGAATATATATACATATATTATTTTATTATTTAATATATGTATATTTATAATACAGCATCAAAATACTACAAAATCACCATCGATGTATTTTATATTACTTTTTTTTAGCTAATAAATAAATAAATATTAATTTCTTTAATAATAAACAAAAACTATTTGGCAGATCTTTTAAATCATACGTTTTTCCATTATTCTTTTACAAATATGACCATAAGTTTGGCATATTAACTTTTTGTCGTGTTTACAAAATAGAGTTACCGAGTTCATCATATATGCACATTTTTGGGGAAACGGTTAACATTTATTATCACTAGTATTGTTTTAATAATATTTATGCTCTATAATTAACAAACTTCCGTTTTTATATGCGCATTTCAAGAAATAAATCATAATAATACATTTTTAAAACTTTAGTTTCAATTTTACAGTAATCCAGTAAATTTGCATTACATTTTTAACAGGGTAACATTATTTATCATTAGTGACAGCAAGCAATAATTTTTTATTTTTTTTTTTACATGTAAAGCATTGGGACAGTCCGGTTACGTTCAGTAATGTTCTAAATGGTTTTCATGTATATGTATATCATATTATACTAGCAGATTCCAGCCCTCGAACTACGAGTGCAAATTCCAGGAATTTTTTTTTTTCATTAAATAAAGACCCTAAAGGTATGCTAATCAATTATAGCCAATTCACAAATCGACACAAAAACTAACTCACAAAAACTAACTCATTAACAAATTTAATAAACACACAAATAGCATTGTATAATTTTATGTATGTGTTAGTAGCAACATAAACATAAAAAAATTAAAAATCTGTAAATTTGCAAATCGGCTAAAAAGAAACACATTTGAAATAATATACGTTTGGTCAAAATCGGGATAAAACGGTAGAACAAAACATCGGTCACAAGGAATCGCCTAGCCTATTAATATTATAGATGTATATTATTTAGAGTATGTATTTTGATATTTGCAAAACTTGCGATGTTGCATGGTGTCTCGACTAGCTATAATTCATGGCAATGTTCAAATCACCGGCCAGTGGAGACCGCTAATGTTCATGCCATTACTTTGCCATGACAGAAATTCTGCCATAAACCATGTCATTAATTTAAAGTTTCATTCGATTTTGAAGTTCAAGTAATTTAAAATGGCGCAACTTAAATTAAATGAAAGCCAAATTATTAATTTCATTAATATATATCGCGAATATGAGTGTTTGTGGAACTACAAAAGTGAAAACTAGAAAAAACGGATTTAAAAAGAAAAGCGTGGGAGGAAATTGGACACAAATTTAAGTGTTTGCGGTTCAAAGACATTTTGGAAATGAAATGTCTAGACATAATTTGCCCACTTCGCGTTTCGACGTTATTATGTTTCTCTGACTTGAACATGCACATTGACATGAATTGCAGCTAGTCGAGACACCCTGTTATAAAAATCCCAGATATTTATTATAAATATATTTTTTTTATTTAATATATGTATATGTAAATATTATACACAAAAAATACAACATCAAATGTTATTGTTGTTTTTTTTTAAGCTAGTCAGATTTATGTTTTCTTTAATGTAAATAAAAATGCATTTATTTTACAAGTCTTTCTCGACGTTTCGTCAATTATTTGTTGATTTTCTCAAGAGACGTAGTAACATAAATATTTTTAAATCACATTTAAATTAATTCTATTTTACATTAAACACAAAATACGAAACATTAAACATTTAACATAAAATTTTTTAACAAACAGGCCTAAAATATAATTTCACAGTTATTGTTCGTTTTTCTTTAAGTAAACTAATACATATTTTTTTTTTTTTTTTTTTGTAAATTTACATTGTTTTTTTTATTTATTAACAACCAGGTACTTTATCCTTATTTGCTTCAAATGTCGGTGAATTTTTGGTTCCTTAGTATTAACTTGTAGTGTCTGCTTGTCTGCTTGTCGACAAAATTTCGGATCGATTTTTAACCCCTTTCCCGTGACCCAATCGAAACTTTGCAGACAGGCTCTTTGCGATGAAAAAATGATTCAACATTTTTTTTAGTGATGCCAAAACAATGGAAACTTTAAAATTTTTCTGCCAGATTTGATAAAAAAATATTACAAATGGTTAGTTTTTATTGTATTATTACCACAACGACCACAAAAACAACAAGCCCAGCTATGACAACAATACTACATTAAGAACAACAACAAGAACAACACAGAAACACATATTTTTCATTTTGTTTACTTCTTCAGTGATTTCTCGGGTCCTATTAAACCGATGTTCATGATTTTTCAAAAAGAAACCTTCTCATTAGTCAATCATTATCACTAAAAACGAGTGCCCCAGTTATCCTATTGAGGGCGTGATCGTGACAAGAACAACAGAGACAAATCATATTTTTTCAAGACCTTTTTTACTTCTTCATTCAATTCTCGGGACCTATTCAACCGATTTCGGACAGTTTTAAATAGCTCACTTCTCAGGATGTTAGTGAATCATTTTTTATGCCAACGAATACCCTAGCTGCCTGATTAAAGTGGTCATCTGATTTCCACAGACGGACAGACGTACACCGCTATATAAACTCCGCTTGTTATAAGGATCACAAATATATATATGTTTTGGGGTCCAAAATCTTTATATGAAATTTTATCAGAGTTTCTGTACATTGTCGTACGTCATTGCTTAACTATACAGTCTAGAGTCTGCAAATTCAATAACAAACATTTCAAGCCTAAGTAGGGCGACCCAGTTGACCTATTGTGGTTTTCAACAGACAGACAGACGGATATCGTCAGATCGATTCCTCCTTTTATAGTGCTCAAGAATATATTTAGGAAACCCCACACTCAGGAATTTATTTCGATGAGTTACATACGGAATAACTAACTGATATATTTCCGCTGATTTATTGCTGAAAAATTTTTTTAAATTCCTAAAATTTACTACCAAACTAAAAATCGAAAATACAGCCTTCCATATTTAACGATATTTCAACCCGAAAGTTTATAAGTGTGCTCCAATCTGACTGAACTACCAAGGTTATTAAAGATTTACACATGTTAACATGGATGGTAATAAAATTTGTTAATTTTATTTTGATTTTGTGTTATATCTCTTAAAAAATTTAAATTAGTTCCCAATTTTACATAATTCAATTGTCATATTATTTAGGATGAAAGTGGATTAAATTATAAGAAAATTGTCCACAATAGCAGATGAATTTACCACAGTAAAACCTTTTTGATAGAGGAACTTAAGAAAATTCACACTTTAAAATTTAACTGCATATCGCGTACTTACATATAGCCTTTTCCTTGGAACTACTCTTTTAAATAGAATCTACCAATCAAAACAGAGACAAGAAAAATTTAACATAACCATTCACAAAGAAACAAATGCATTCTTTAAGTTTGTATAAATATTAATATATGTATCTGAAAAGTAAATATCGACTGTTAAACTTAGAGTAACAAATTAAGGCTGATTACAATGAAAATTTATGGAATCATTTACAACGCATCGTAACTGTTATTATTCAATGCTTTAAAATTTTAATTGAAACAAGTTTATATATTCGCAAATTTCTAAAACAATGAAACATAAACTGACCATCTAAATAAAGTAATTTAATTTTAAGTTATGAATAATAACAAATACACGGATAATATATGTTGAAAAAATTTCTCTGAATAATTTAAAAATCATAAAAATAATCTTAATAAATTTTATGTTTTATAATAAAAAAAAATAAGCCTTTAAAACAACCAAAAAAGAAGAAAGTGTTTTCCGTAATTTAATATATTTTATACCTATTAAAAGAAAAAGAATTTAAATAAAAAAAATTAATATAAAAGGTATAACATACTACTGCACGTATTCGAATATTAAAAAAATAAGATTATTTTTGTGAAAATAAGTAATATATCTAAATATACCGAAAAAAAAAAAACTGAAACTTGGATAACTCATTATAATAGCTGAAATAGGTAATAAAAAAAAATCAAAATAACGACCAAAAAATAAACTGCAATTTCAAAAATCTCATAACGCTAATAGTGCAACATTCATTAAATTTTCAAGTGGAATTCTAATACAATTTTACAAGACAAAAATAAAAAATAAAACCATACCACAGCAATATATACAATAATATCAATCCATAACGTTATCACAGTTTAAGTGTTAAGTTGTTTCCAGTGTTGTGTTGTACTAACATAAATTTGAAAATTTTTCATAAAAATGTCATAATATCAATTTCAATAAAAAGAATCAAACTACTACAATAACAATAGTAACAAAATATATGTAAAATAAAAAAATAAGACAACAAGAGCAATAAATGGTTAAAACCCAAAAATGAAACTGTCGAGAGTGAAAATGAAATAAAATAAAATTGAGTGGAGTGAAAAACATTTTTATTTACTAATTTAAATAATTTCAACAAAAAATTTATATATTCTTAATTCAATCGATAATTCTAACGCCTTGATATTCTTCACTTTTATCTGTACTTACATTCAGTAAGAATAGCAACTATAGTTCTGTGAGAATGGTGTAAAAAAAAGTGTAAAAAATCGTATAAGAATTTTTTACCTTTTATGAGTCCATTCAAAACATAAAATAAATTTACTCAATTGAGTGTTAAAGAGCTCTCTAAAATCTTCGTAAAAAAATTCACTCTTATCTCTCTACTACAAAATGTAAAAACAATATATTAAAAACAAACAAAAAACAAGGAAAACAAATCGAAAAAGAAAGCAGCGGCCATTACATTTGCCATCACATTTTCTCTTGAAATACGAACGACGGCCATAATGCTTTTGGTGCAAAGAAAAAAGAGATAACAATACAGTGACCATTTTACACGCGTCGCTATAAAACCTTAAGAATGAATGAGTAGACTATTTTGTAAGAGACAGTGTGATATTTAAAATTCTTATTGTCTCTGCCGGTGCTGCTACTGCCTGTATGGCAATGTTGTGTTTTTGATGGAGTACGTGTGTTTAGAGATAAAGAGATGATTTTCTGCTTTTATTTGTTTTTATTTTATGAGATAAAAGAATCATTTATAGAGTAAGAGTTTAAGGACTCTAAAGTCATAATCGCATTCTAAGTAATAAACTGTTTATATAAAAATATAATAGTGTAGTAAAAAATAATAATAAAATAATTAAATTTATTTTTATTATATAAACAAAATTTTGAATTATTATCAAGAAACACGTGCTTCTTGAATTTATTTATGTTTTTGATTAAACATTTAATACGACTTTTAAATTTTCTCTGGATTATACAAAAATCAAATTAATAATACCCAAAAACATTTTATTAAAGTCTATTGGAATCAAACTTCAAACAAACGCTAACAGAGCAGCAACTGCAACCACATCACAGCCGAGTATATTTAAAAATATTTTGTGTAGCAGCAACATTTGCAGTAGCAGCAGCAACAGTCGCCAGAGATTTAACGTTATCGTCACAAATACATTCTGTGTGTTTTTTTTTAAAATATATTTCTGTTTTTGTTGTTGTTATTGTTGTGCCAGCCAAATCATACAAATATCCATCCATCGAGTCAGTCATTCAGTTTGCCATCCAAATACTCGTTTATTTGTTCGTTTATATGTAGAAGCTATAGCTGCAGATATTACCAATTATACGAATTTTATACTCTTTTAAAAATTTCGTTTTATTATTATATTTATTATCGTAGAGCGCACAACTGTCTGCGGAGTGTTTTAACTGTGTGTGACCCAAACCGAATCGAAACAGAACCCGGGCTCCTCTGCTTCCATAATTCTACTTACTGTTATTTGGTAGTATTTCCATTAAACCTCCACTAAATATAATAACAACAATAATCAAATCAAACTAAAAGAAACACCTCAAACGGTTAAACAAAAAAAAAAAAAAAAAAAAAAAAAATACAAACGAATGTACGGAGTATTTTATTTTGTTATGTGAATGTGAATGTGAATGTGAAAACGCACTCATTTCAACGTCATCAAAATAATAAAAACGACTTAAAACCCAAACGAATGCAAAAATTCTTATTGTCTTTTAAGTGTTGTAGCACTTGATTATTGTCATCAAACACATCAACATCAACTAAAACAAAATAATATTAGAAAGAAAGAAAGACAAGAAATCTTTGCAGCAGCTCAACACCAAAACAGAACAACAAGCAGCAGCATCATTGTTATTATAACAACAGCAACATTTTTTACTACATACGTTGTCGTCATTTTATACAATTTGTTAGTTATATACACAAAGTCATCAAATCAACACAACAATTACAATTGCTGCTATTAAATATATTAAAAAAGAAATTAAATTCAAATTTCATTCAATAACAATAACAAAAAGGTGTTACTTTTTTTTATTCAACATAACAACACAATAAAAAGTGCGCGGTTTAAAATAAATTAATTTAAATTTTAAACATGCAACTTATTAGTTACAAAATAATAACAAGTCATTAAATAAACAACCAAAATAACATCAATAGTTAAACATCAAAATTCAGTTACTAACAACTAAAGAAGACCGCACACTACGTTTGAGGAAATACAAAAGTACTAAAAAAACAGAAGAAGAATATTTTCAAAAATTTTTATTACTTTTCAAATAAACCTTTCTCTCACACAAGAACACCAATAAATTTTACGACTTTTTAAACGCGTACAACTAACAACAACACCTTCTATGACATTTAATGAAAGTCCTTAAATATCTTTAAAAAAAAGTGTCATCAAAAAAAATAATAATTTTATACAACAAAAAAAAAAAAAAGAGATAAAAATAGCCGGCGCTCTGATAATTAATAAAAGTGTTTTACAAATCTAAAAAAGCCGTCGCATGTATATGAAATTAAAAAATATATAAAAGTGTTAAGTTGAAAATATTCAAAAAAAAAAAAAAAAAAAAAATTAATTAAAAATATTTTAATCTACACCAGTTTCCCGAAACAAGAATTGTTCTTTTCAAAAATATAAAATATTAATATTAACAATTTTAACAAATTTCGTTGGTTGTTTGAAAAAAACTCATACACAAGGTAAACCTCTTTTTTTTATTAATTTATTATAATTTGTTTAATTTTTTTGCATTGAGTGTATTTATTTAAAAACGGGGTTTTGGTTAATTCTACTAACTAACATTAATGGGATATTTTACCCAAGAATCGAAATTTTTACTAACTTTTTTGCTTAAGTTTTGAGTTGTTATTATTTTTAATATTTATTTTCAATGAAATGTGGTTTACTTTTGCGTAAAATATTATATTCAAAATGATAAATTTTAAAGGATTATTTTTGGCAAATACTAAAAATAAACGACAATGTTTTTACATTTATTTTTTATTTAGAGAAAGTTGAAATACAGTTTCGTTCTGGGTGAATCATTTTCCAATAAAGATTTTTTAAACACAAAATTGAAAAATAAACTTATATATAGAAAAAAGATATTGTATCTGAAATGTAGCAATCTATAATTTTGATATAACTTGGCTTCACTTAGAATAATTTTAATCTAAATTCATATTTTTTACGGTGTTATTATTATAATTTCCATTTTAACTTACGATAAGCTTCAACATAATATATTACTTACATTTTGTTATTATCAATACTCAAAACTGAGCTATTTTGGAACATAGTCGTGTTATTCTTAAAGTCTTAGAAAATAGTTGTTTCCATTATTGTCTATTAAACTAAATAAATAAATAGTTCCACTTTTTTTGAAATAACTTCATAACAGGCTGGTTAAATTAATAGTTTGTGACAATCACATAAGGAATAGTAGACATGACATAAGCAGCCAATTCGCGGAACCTATGATAACGTGATGTAAAAATTACATGTCGTAGCACTCATTCAATTGATTTTTCCCGTAGGAGTATTTTCATAGTGTGAGGTGCAGAAAAAAGTTAAAAAAGCGAAAAAAAATTCACCAACTTGGAACTTTTTCAAGCATTATACATTGCATTAAAGCTAATGAACTGTGGTTGTTGTTTATTTTGGTAAAATGTAATAAAAGTAAAATATATATAGAAAATAAGTTTTGTATGCAATTGACTTAAAAATATATAAAAGCACGGACCACGAAAAAAACAAAATCAGTCTCTAATGAATGCATAAAAGTTCCTAAAATGTACATAGATCGAAAAGCATTGACGTAATCTGTACCTTAAACTTAATTCAAAAAATAAAAATATATTATAAGAGAAACTTTCAATTTATTACAATTTACGGAAGTTACAATAACATATATAAATGCTTTACCGACGCATCTTCGCTTTGACAATGATAATTTTGCGATTAGGTTTTAGAAAAGTGGAGCTTATATATTTCAAAAATAATAACAAATTAATAAATATTCAACTATTTAAAATTAGTCTGAGGTTACAACCTTAAGCTTTCGAAAAGAAATTTTATTAAATAATATACGTATAATATTATCAAGAAATTTTCCATATCAGGTTTGAATTTTAGTTTGCTAGAAGTTTTTAAGCAGAAGTTTTATAAAGAATGATTTTCAAAAAAAAATTTTTTTACATATCGGAATTGGATTATTAAAAAATTATTTTGTTCTCAATCACTCATTTCATTAACTTGCAAAGTCTCATTCTTAATAAATTCTGAGTGAACCAATACCAGAAAGTTTTCCTACATCTATTTAATGAATAAATATTCAAAATATATCAGTAAATATGGTTTCTGGAATTCTCCATATATTTATAACATTGTTGTTTAGTTTAGATTTCCAAAAGCAATCATTTGAACATCAACTAAATTTATTAAAATATACTTAAACATATTTTTAACAAAGTACATAGAAACTCTTTTTCCACATCTCTGTATAATTACACAAGATATTAATTTTAAATCTCGCATAAAGTAAAACTTTGAAATAAGACATTGAAACTGCTAAAATCCTAAAAAAAGAAATACTGACAAATTGTGCAATAGCAAAATTCATAGAATTGTTAAAAATTTTTATTTGATATTGAAATGTTTCCTAAAACCTCCTAAATATCTATTTGTCTATCTTTCCGCCTCTCCCCAATCCACCTCACATCTGTAACTGTCTCTCTTAAAAAACATACAATAGCCAAAAAAAAAAAAAAAAAACTATGTGCAATGTCAAAATTTGTTTTCGATAGTATGCTACCAAAGTATCCACAGTTTCAACCATTTATAAGTTCACATTTAACTACAACAACACAAAATTCATCATCAGCAGCTGTTGCCGCCGCTCTAGCCGCTGCTGCCGCCTCCACGTCTTCAGGGAATAACAACAACAACACAAATTCCAATAATAATAATAACAACAACAACAACATCATCAGCAGTCATATTTTAAATACGTCAAACTCAATTAACAACCAGAACAGTGTGTCATCATCATTATTATCTCCCAACACTTCCGGCCAACTCAGCAGTAGTCATTTGAATCAATCGTCCAATTCACCTGTTTCATCTTCATCACCCTCTTCTTCGACAGCATTCGGTGGTATTAGTCAGCAACAACAACATCAACAATCGCACTTTGCCAGCAGTCAACATCATCATCATCATCCACATCATCAGTATTCTCTGACGGCTGCTTTACAATTACAACAGCAACACCATCAACAACAATTGCACATTAATAAATTAGCTGCAGCCGCTGTTGCCGCTAGTAATCAGCAACAACATCATCAGCAACAGCAACAAAGTAACGGTAATAGTTCAACGCAACAACAACAGCTATTACTAACGCCACCGTCCGGTAATAACTCGCATACCGGTGACAGTAGTTGCTCACCCTCACCGTCGGCATCATCATCACTGCATCGAAGTTTGAACGACAGTTCACCATCGTCTTCGGCTCAAGCTCACGCTAGTGCCGCAAGTTCTGTAGCCGCTGCAGCAGCTGCCGCCGCCGCTGCTGCTTCTTCATCGTTTGCCATACCCACAAGCAAAATGTATCCCTATGTATCAAATCATCCCACATCGCATGGTGGTCTATCCGGTATGCCAGGTTTTTCAGGATTAGAAGATAAAACTTGCAGGTAAGTTTCTTGTTTATTTCAACTGACAATTATATGTGATGTAATGCAAATGCCAATCTACTTGAAATATTAACAAATTAGATCATATCAAATCACAGAAAAAAAAATCGCCATTCGAATTGTTCTTTAGTTTATCGAATGTCTTTTCAGTTGTAATAAAATATTTGAATTTTTAAGACAAATCAAAATTCAATCATTTACTTAATCGCTATTCGGTGGCCAATACGAACATATGTATATTACATTGTTTTTCTATAAATTTTTAATTTCAAATATGAGAAGTATTTTAAGGCCTGAGTAACGAAACTTTATGTGAGTACACATTTTGTTACCTAGAGTAGTTCCGCCCACAGTGGGCGGGAGCCGACCAGTGGACGCAACAGCTCTCATAAAAAGTAGATTTTAATCACCACATATTTGGATTTGTATGGCAGCAAATTTAGTCTTGAAACCATGTGCAAATTCCTAAGGGTTTTTTGACACTGAGAGCCTTGAAATTCGTTGTGTGCACAAAATGTATTAATATGAGTAATGGTTGCAAAAATGGGCAGAGTCAGAGTAGAAAATATTTATACAAAGAAAATACTTATATCCGAGGTATTTGGATAGAGCTTGAAAACTTTGTATAATAATTAATATCGAGAAAAGGATGGTGAATTCTAGTATAATATGGTTAACTTAAAAATTTTGTTTTATTCAGAGTTGATTATGAAGGTAGCTGTTAGCTTTTTTTTCAATGCAAACCAAGCTAATTTTTTTTAATGAAATAAGATTTGCCAACATTGAAGTTTTTTATGAAAGATTTCAGGCAGCTGTTTTCCATGTTCTCTATTTAAATAAGAAAACAAATCTTGATGCGTGACAAGCAGTAATCGCAAACAGAGTAAGAGTAAATAAGTTCCTCGCAGGGATGACAATATTAGTACAATAATACTAATTGGGGATAGAAGCGTTGGCAGAAATACAAGTTTTAAGATTTGAGTTATTTTTCACTGGCAGTACGCCACGAACAAAACAAATGATGTAAATTTGATCTGTTTTGTAAAAGACGTTCTATAAATATTACTTAGAATTTAAACAATATTGATAAGAAATAATTATTCAAGCTATGAATGAATACGTTTAAAAACAATTTATTGATAGAAATTTTTGAAATTTGCGAGTGATTAAATCAACATTTATTTCACATTAACTAATATCACCTGTAAATCTGAAGGTTTGGAAATTTCAATTGCCTAAAATCTTCTAGAGTTTTGTGGTAAGATTATTGCTTTTTTCAATAATCTAAAAAGTTCTCAAGCCTTAATGGGATTTATCCTATATAAAACAAAATAAATTTAATTCTTTTTTATCCCCTATTCCACATATTAAATTATGTGATGTGATGTTTTAACTTGTGACTTTCTATAAACATATTTCGAAAGAGTTAACAATGTTGTCAGAACAATGTTGTTTGCGGTTTTGCGAACCGCATCAAAATTTCAATTCTAATATACAAGCATGAAATTCTAAATAAAAGTTGTGCAATTGCAATTGTGGAGTTTAAAAAAATATGGTTGAAATAAGTATCTGGATATTCCCAGCCTTTTTTGATTCTGGTAAATCGGGATTTTTTCATAATCCCGGGAATCGCCGATCTATTTTGATATTTCTTAATGTATGTCGATGAAATAATTTGAGATATATTAACGTTTGCAAATAAACTTATTCATATTTTTATTAAGAAAAAATATTTATATAACTATAAAACGAATAACAAAGCCTGAAAATTACACTTATTTTGATTTGCTTGACATTTGATGAATGTTTATCAGATCTCTATATGGAGTACTGCGATTGAAAATTCGTAAAAGTACTATTTTTAACAACTTTGCTAAGTTAAAATTTACAACAGTGAATATTCAGCCTCAGTATTTAGCAACAATTTAACTATATCGGCTTTGAGAATACCAACATTGGGTTTAGTTTTTTTTCTGCCAGCTTTACGCGTTATATTCGTATAGCTGATAGTTGTTATTGCTTTCATAAAATGTTAATAAATTATAAAGTTCAAATATAGTATGACATTTCTTGAAAATTTTTTTGAAAAAAGCGTTTCTTTAAGCTATAGAATAGTAATAAATGGCGATAAATGAATGATAAATTATAGAATTTTACATTAGCGATATCTTGTAAACTAAAGATAACTCAGAACATCTGGTGTGAAAGACCAGCGCTAGTAAATAAAAACTTAAAAAAATAGAACTTATTTGAAGATTGTTTACGCTATATCTCGAAAACTAGAGCTGATTCACTAAAATGATTACGTGATTTCAAATAAATTATCTAAAATCAGTAAACAGATCCCCGGCAAATCAATTACTGTTGGTTTGTGTAATATCGTAAAAAAGCATTTAAATATAAAAACACAAATATGATATTTTCAATAAAGTTTTGAAATAAATATTTTTTTCAATGTTTTTGCTTAACTTAAAGTGAAAATATTTTCTCTTGAGCCTGAATAATTTCCAACTCAATTAATATAATTTTTCAAGAAATAATATTTATAAATCATCAATCACCAATTAAAATGATTTCTATTTTTGCTAACAAACTCCGATTTCAATAAGATTGGCTTTTATTGTTCGTAAAGCGTTATCTTGCACCAGTTTCATGGAACATTAAAATTATTATTGTAGTTGTTCTTCATTAATATTATTTTCTATAAGATCAGGTTTTTTTTTCTGGAAATAATTGAATAAATTTAGTAACAAAGCACATGGCCTAATTCTTTTTAGTAGTTTTGAGTTCCCGGGTAAAAATTCACGGTAATCGGAAAGTGAAAAAACAGTATAATTCGTGGGTATTTATACCCTCTACCACTATGTGGTTTGGGTATAATGACTTTGTGCTGCTGTTTGTAACTACAAAAAATATTTGACCTGGGCCCATCTTTTATTGTACCGATCGACTCAGAATCACTTTCTGAGTCGATTTAGCGATGTGCGTTCGTCCGTCCGTCTGTCCGTCTGTCCGTCTGTCCGTCTGTGTGTCCATGCAAACCTTTTAATCAAACTACAGGTCGCAAATACGAATATGTTTTGATGAAATTTGGTATATAAGCTTTTATGAGCCATAGAATAAATGCTGTTGGAACTGATGAAATTCGTTCCATGTTCAGACCCAGTCCCCATACAAATGACCCCTATGAAATTGACACAAATTGCCATAAGATCCAAATTATCATATATATCTCAGTCAAATTGGGTTTGTTTGTGTTTCTTATATCCATTAATCAGTAGTCCAAAAATAATCCATATAGGACAATTCTTAGTCATCGGCTCCATATAGATCTGCTTCCCGATCTTGACTTAAATCTATCAAAAAACAAAAATATTGCACAGATTTTTCTCAAATTTGGTTTGTATATTTTTTTTCAAAATATAAGTGACTTTGTGAAAAATGGTCAGGATCGGTCCATTTTTCGACGTAGTCCCCATATAAATATAGCACCCGATATGAACTTTTTCATATATCATGGTGTAGAGTATCGTATAGTTGGTCTAGACCGACTATAAATTTTCTATTTTTTATTTTTTGCGCTTCTCGATATCCAAACCCTAAGAATAAATAACGTAGAAGCACATTCATTACAATGTCAGAAATATTTTACTTGCTACTTGGGAAAATTAAAAATGTCAAGTTCAATTTTATTTGTCCACTGCATTGTTTTGCCAGCATTCCTAACATTATCATATTAATCTTAAATACACACACAAATTGTTCTAGTTACCAAGATTATCACCAAATTTTGCTCTAAGTCGCAAA
Source organism: Cordilura impudica (assembly GCA_963682025.1). Classification (NCBI taxonomy): domain Eukaryota; kingdom Metazoa; phylum Arthropoda; class Insecta; order Diptera; family Scathophagidae; genus Cordilura; species Cordilura impudica. The sequence goes on along the minus strand of OY821517.1, from coordinate 197,096,791 downwards.
GGTCACAACATGGTTACTTAGAATATATGCAGAAAATACTTTACAATAAACAAGTCCATGAGGACAAAAATTGCTCACTTAAACAAATCACTCAATATATATTTTTACACGAACAAAAGTCATAAAAATATTAGAGCACACATGCCGGGCAAAGTGTTGTCAACGCATGTTTTGCACAGGAAGTTAACATGGCTTTATACGATTTATAGGATTTGAATAACCAAATAATTAGACTAAACCAACACACAGATTAACACAACCACCAGAATGCAGATTAGCAAATATTGACCATTAACACAAATTAACCAAAGCTAATGATAGGCTGACCACAATGGCGAATTGTAAGAACATTTTGCAAATGAATCGATTGTGTTTTAGTTCCAACAAATGAAATAGGAGTTTGGTTTAGCAGTTAATAAGCATAAAATTAGCATTTTCCTTTAACTGCCTGCATTATAAAAGAAATGACCTTGACTTTGTGATTTTTGTACCTTATTAATGTTTAGTTATATCTAAGAATAGCAAAAATTAAATGTGTGATTTTTTTTTGCTTTCTTTCAGCAGGTACTCAGACAGTGTCATGAATAGTTATCAATCAATGGGTGTACCTGCCTCGGCTTCTGCAAGTTTTGCACAATTCTATCAACATGCTGCTGCTGCTTCTGCCGCTTCAGCTGGTGCCATCGGTGTTGATTCACTGGGCAATGCCTGTACACAACCCTCATCGGGGGTGCCCACAGGCGGAGCTGGTCAAGGTATTTCAGATTTACCCAGATATCCATGGATGACATTAACAGGTAAGTTTTACGTTAATTTTTTTTTATTTTTTTTATTTAAAAAAATATTTTAGTTTAAACGGATGTTTATATGGTTAATCTGTGTGGTTTAGAAATGTGGAGAAAAACCGGCCGATAAATAAGTATTATTAATAAGTTTTTTTTTCTATTATTCTATTCTTTCATTATTTCTTTTGTTTCTACTCGTTCGTATGAAGTCAAAATGTATTGTCGTAGGTTTTCTGTATTTATTCTTTAGGAAATTATTGTAAATAAATAGTGAAACTAATATTGAAACGTGTATAAAAATAGCTAAAACAGCTACAACAACAATACCAAAAACTAAATCAACCAAAGTCATTGAACGTATTATGGGCTGTCACTTATACGTACCTACACTACACTATACCATACAACACTAGACTACTACGCGAACATTACGAACAGAACGAAAGAAATTAATAGAATTTTGATTTGAATTTCTAGACACGCATGTTTTTCCTTTTTTTTTTTAAACGTTAATTTTATGTGTTTGAATTGTTTGTTGCGTTTCATTAGGTTTGCTTCAACCCAAAGACATAAATGAAAGAACTCCTTCAAATGAAAGAAAAAAAGCAACAGCAAAAAAGGTTACTAACGCCTTCGCACATTTCGTTTAACCAGCATAATAATTTAAAATGGAAAACACCGCACCTCTCTTTTTCATGTAGAAGAACAAATTAATAATTAATTCAATACTTTGTTGTTAAATTTAAATATATCTCTACCGTATTATCTCTTCACCACGCTCTTTAATAAGTTAGATTGCCAAGATTTCATTTAATTTCAATCCTAGTGTATTTTCTTTCCTACTTTCTTGTACACTCCAACGTTTTTGAAGCAAATTAAGTAAAAACTTAGTCACAATAGGGTGCACCAACAACGAATAAAATTGTTTTTTTTTTCATGTATGTATATTTTTATAAGTGACAAAATTTCGTTATATGTTAGCAAAAGAGCATATTTGGTTCGAAACATAGATAAAGAACAGTATCACAATGCAATGTGAATAATCTAATAAAAATGAATTGTAATAAATTAGACAATAAAAATATTTAGATCACAATTCTATATTCAATTCATTATAAAAATTTTCTACAAAAGTTCTTCATACAATAAAATTTCTAAATGATGCTAATGTAAAGAAAAACAAATTGAAAAAAAGTTCCGTTTATTCGATTAGCTCTTGTATGAAGTAAAAAAGAAAAATTACAATTCTCATACTGTTTTCTTTCTTATGTTTGAGTTAAGTACTTGATTAAGCATTAGCTGAAATAATAGGCATAAGAAATAGGTGATTTAAATAACGCTTTTTCCAAGTTTTTAAATTTTTCACATAAAGATCAATAATACAGAAACAGAAATTTTTGATTTAATATATTTTTTTAAATTTTAAGGTGGTGCCATCTTTTGCATTATAAAGGCGTTGGTGACTTAACACACCGTTGCCATATTTCGTACTTTAAGAGCAAAAATATAGTATTAAAATAAAGTTTTTAACCAATCTACAGAAAACTTATATACTTAAATCTATTCAAATCGTATATAATTTTTTGAATTTCTAAAATTTCATTTTTTAATAGAATAACTGTTAAGAAAAATGATAAAAATGTACAAAACATTTGTGGATACCGCAAATAATGATGATGATTTTTAGTAAAAAAAAAGAGTTGTTGATTTTATTAACCCTTCAAACCACTGTGCCGAGGGTATATATCAGTTTGCCAATCCAGTTTTATCTCATTGAAATAAATTCCGGAGACCCTACAATCTATATATATTATTGATCCTTATATAAGAAGAAGTTAATCTGGTGATGTTCGTCTGTCTATCTGTCTGTCTGTTGAAAACATTCTCCTTTCCGCAATAGGTCGAGTTGGTCTAGACCAAATAGGTAAGGAATGACGTACGGAAATGAAAAGATACTCCGACAGAATTTTATATAAAATAACTAAAAATAGTGCAAAATGTCTGTGCTTAACAGAACTTGTGCATATACTGGTAGATATACATCAGCGATACACCACATTTTTACTTGCTTGTTGTAAATGCAAAATAACAACAAAGAAAAAAGCAAGAGTGTTAAGTTCGGTTATGTAGAATCTTTTATACCCTTGACCTGGATTTGACGTTTATATTAACATCTGAAATTATTACAGTATTTATAACAAATGTTAACAAAATATTTGAAAAAGTAAACAAAATGACAAAGTTAACACTAAATTATTACAACAAACACACTGAATTTTAAGATATTTTCTCAAACTGATGCGTGACTTACCGCATTTTAAATACCAACCTGATCGAAATAATGAAAAACAATATTATCCTAAGTTTGTCCAGGAATATTACTTATTTTGTGATTGAGCGTGATTTCAACAGACAGACAGACAGACAAACGGACATCACTCTATCGACTCGAGTGTTTCTATGGATTACGAAAGTATATAAAATACTTTATGGGGTTTCAAACTCAATTTCCAATACGTTACATACCGAATTACAAACTGATATACACCCTCTGCACAGTGGTGTGGAGGGCATAAAAATCTATATACACTACAAATAAACAAGCACACATAAATTTTATTGTATGTGTTTAAATTTATGCTTATTACATTCGATAATTGATGCCAATTAAAGAAGCACGATAATACCTAAAATTTTTGTTAATTATTTTATTAACCTGCATAATGTTATTGTGTTTAGAGCACGGGCGGTGGGTATCAGCCTAATTTAACACTCTTACTTATGTTTATGTAAATTCAGTCATTACAAAGTTTTAAGCTTCAATTATTGACACAGTTGTTCCCATTATTTGGTTCGGTCGAAATAATTTCCGTAAAGATGATTATGGTGTAAAACATCAGAATTGCTATTAATAAATAATACATATCGCACCTGTAACTCTAAAGTGAGTCGACTAAAAAATTTTTCAATTTTCACTTTTTGGAAGAAAACGATACACAGTGCTCATATCTATCCAATGTAAAAATCTTACATCGATTTTTCCAGTCTTTCGCAAAAAAAAATACAGTTGTAACCCTCTTTGTGTTAAAGGAGTAGCTTCTTTAAAATCCACTAAAAAGACATATTTTGAGTTCCACCCAAAAAACTTGTTATTTTTGACGATCACTGAAAAAATCGCAAAAAAACTACTGTTGTATACTTATTATTCGCAATTCTTTACAATGAAACAACTGTTTTTAAATTTTATAGTAAATATTGAAAAAAAAAAAACCGTTTTTTGTCTCTGCTGAAAATTTGTAAATTTTGAGTTGACTTACTTTATAGGTACAGGTGCGATATATCACACTTCAGATGTCATGAAAAGTGATACAAAATATTTATTGGAAATGTTATAATTCTATAAACTTTTCGTTTGACGTTTAAATCTAATACCGTTTTCTTTTCTGACAAAAAATGTCGCATTTTATTTGCACTTTTTTCGAAAAGTGTATTTTTTTATATATTCTAAATTAAGAGTAACCTAAACTTATACATCAATCGAAAGGTCTCAAAGTGCTGTGTTCATAAAATGCCAAAAATATTGATTATTATCGTCTTTGAAGTCATGGGGTAAAAATATTCAAAAAAGGGGAACAATGTGGAAATATTCTCACACTATGACCTGAAAGAATTCAATCAATCAATGGCTGCGATTTTTTGCGATTTGCAAGGGCTTGACTTTGACACCTTTCGATTGATGTATAATTCAAAATTTTTAAAAAAAAATACGCTTTTCGAAAAAAGTGCAAATAAATTGCGACATTTTTTGTCAGAAAAGAAAACGTCATAAGTTGTCATCTTAACTGACTTAGAAATGCTTCTCGTCAGGTTTAATAGCCAATGAAAAATATATTTTATAAAAGTTATATCATCACCGATTTGAAGTAAAAAATTCAGTCACTCATATTCATAAATCTAACAGTTAATAAATCTAACTAGTTAATCAATAATCAGACAAATTTCCAAGCTAAAACTTTGAAATAAATCTACACAAAAAAGCATCGACATCCGAATTGTTCTAAAATTTAACAAATTTATTTTCGATTGTATCAAGAAAAGTTTAATAACAGCTAACTAAATATTTTCTATTGTGATAATAAATTTACTGTTACTCAAATAGATTCCTAAATAAACACAAATTAAGTAGTATTTGAAAAATTAAGTTCAATTCCCTCATTATATCCCAGATTCACTTATATGGCAACCCTATTACAAAAACGGATCTATTCGCAAAACCCAAATTAATGAAGTAAATAAATTTATTTTAAAATCTTTAATATTTATATGCGAGTATGCATATCATACAAATACAAGCATTTCTTAAAAAAAACTAATATTTCACAAAACATTAAACAAAATGATTGTTTAAAATTCAAACTATTTTATTTATAATTAATTCATTGCTCTCAACTATTAAAAAACACAGGCAATAGGAAATACACACTACTCCATCAAGATAGCCCAACTATATATAAAACAATAAAGTGAAATATTAATAATGTTGGAATACTAAAAATCGGTTATAATCGTATTTAAGGTCGCTTATTGTACAAATATTTTTTGGCGCGAGAGATTTTGTGGTTGCTGATTATAATATTTCTTGAGTACGCTATTTTATTTGGGTATACGAGTATTAAAATTAATTTCCAAAGAACAACTAAACAAAATTTGAGTTAAATTTGTGTTTTGTTGAAGTATTTTCACAACAATACTTAAAAGACTTCTTACCTTTACGATTGCATGGTTTATAAAATTCAGATTAATTGGTTCATTAAAATAATTTATAAACTTATACAAATAGAAATAAAAGGTATATAAAAATGCTGTGGATATCATCACTGTTTAGCATAAGTATGTGTTAAATAGTATTGCTTTTTTATTTTGTTTAAAAATTGTTAGAGAAATATTATAAAAAGTATTGCTTTCTTTATTACATTTTTTTAATTTGTTTTATTGATATGCTCATACAAAAAAAACGTGAGTGTGTGAGTAATAATTTTTTTTAAATTTATATTCAAGGTCACCAAGAGAAATTTTGAAATATTTATACGAAAAATTTAAAATCTAAGCGGCTAAAGCAAAAAATATAATGAACTGAGAAATTTATGTGATAAAATAAACTGCGAGTAAAACTTAGTTAACATAAATTTTTGAAAAGCAACTAGTTTCTTCGCAAATCTGAAGCCATCAAAAATGTAAATATTATTTAAAAAAAAATTCATATTTGTTTAGATATTGATACAGTAAAATATGCCGTATACTTGTTAACATTTTCATAATACTCGTGTTCAACATTTGGTTCGCATAGTTATTACACTTTGCTTTTGAAATTGTATAGAATATTTATTTATGATTGTATGTAATATTTTAATCGTTAAATTACCTTCTGAACTACCTGGTATCAGTTATTAGTTAATAAGAATTATAGTAACGGCAATTTCCATCTTAAAAATCCATAAATTACTTCTAATTATAAAATAGTTTTTTTTTTAATACATTTTATCACATAAATATAAATTGATTATTGAAATGGTAAATACAAACTAATTAGCATTAAACTTAGTTGCAATTCAGTAACATCACTTCGGCCATATGTCAATTAGCTAGCCATGCCAAAGCAATCATACTTATGCATTCATTATATACATTCATCTTTTATTTAATTAGATTAGTTTATTTTCTGAACTGTTCTCATTGACAGTCAATTTAAATTATTGCCCAGGGTTTTATCGTTAGTATGCATACAAAGTAAGAAATACAATTGCTCGGTGAACATTTAACATACATATGCGTTTGTTTCATGTTGATCGATCAAAAACGACTTCAGATTGGCCTACAGCAATCACATGCTCAGCATAACAATAGAATTAAACTTCCGTTATTTACAGTCGAGTCTCGATTATCCGGGATGGTTAGGATTGGAAGCATTCCAGACAATTGAATTTACCAAAGTATTGAGGTAAGATAAATTTATGTTTTATTAAATGAATACATAGTGAATACATAGAAGTAAATATATACTTATTTATGAGTATATAACGGCGAATATTTCACTAAATATTTTACGAGTACGTTCCAAGAACAACCCGACCTGATAAAAAAAAAAAAACACGAAAAATTTGTGGAAAAATTTACTTTATTTCTCAACGTAATCTTGTTTTAGATCGATATACTTTTCCCAGCAATATTCAGTGGCTCTGATAGCCTGTTTGTATTAAAAACTCTCTAGCTCCGTAAACGAGCAATCAGCCGCACACTCCACCTCTTAATTGTTAGTAAATCGTTTACCACCGAGCCATTTTTTTAGTTTTTAAATAGGAAATAATTAGAGGGACAAATAGGTGCGTAATCAAGCAATCCGAAGCTTAATTCATGGATTTTGGGTGTCGCAATAGTGGATTTGTGAACTGGTGTATCACGTTGATAAATAAACATGTGGTCTTTGTTCCTTAATTTAATCACTTAACGCTAAAATATAATACTCGCGTTGAAGATAATCAATAAAAGTGATCCCAAAAAACAGACGTCATAACTTTATCTTCAGTTGGTTCACCTTCTTTGGACACAATTCTCTCATTTCAGTCCACTGTTTTCACTGTTTCTCCGTCTTATCCATGGTTATGAATCGACACAAAAACTCTCTTTATTGTGTGGAGATATCTAATGAAACATCTTCAAGACGTTGTATATGTTCTATTGTGAGTAATTATGGCACCCATCTTGCAGACAGCTTTCTCATCTCAAAACTTTCGATCAATATACGATGCATATAGTACTCAGCTAGCTCAGGCACCTTCAGCCTTAGCTCACGCAACTTCTTAACCATTTCTGGCGTAACCATCTCAATTGGTCGATCACTGCAGTGCTCGCCTTTGCAGTCATAAGCGAATGCGCAGACTCCTCCAGAGTAGAATCTAGCACGACTTTAATATTAATTGGACTGAGGCCTTTCAAATTAAAGTTTTTAATTACATAATGGTGACCAATTTTTTCCATGTTCACAATTCACTGAGATCGTTTGCTTTTGATGGCTCGAAAAATAAATACTAAACATATGGTTGCCAGTCTCACAAAATTAATTTTTTTCAAACTGCTGCCGCCATCTATACTTCAGGTACGGTTATTCTGGGACCGCCCTTCTATATGAAAAACATCAGCTGTACAGCGAATAAACTATATATGTAAATGCTTTTGTGTAAATATTGAAAGTTAAAAAACGATTTAGGTATTACTTTTGCTTGTTGTTTTTTGTCAGAAGAGTTTTTGCAATCATATTAGTTTTGTAAAACTAATAGTTAAGGTTACCACCTTTATTTTTTGTACAATTCGGTGCATTAAAAATATTTTTGTTTATATTGATAGTTTTTTATTTATGAGGTTTATAATATAAAGTCCATTCCAAATTTAATTTGAAGCAAATTATAAAAGTAAAATAATGCCGAAATCAAGCGCTACATAAATTTTTTAATTACATTTTTTAAATGTATAATTTGCGTTAGAGCGTATCGCTTGTAGCATTTGTGGTTGAGTTTTGAGAAAGTTAAAGAATTCCAGACATGTCATTTTAATATTGCACCTTACGTACAAAATGCACTTCAATGTTTCAATTTGTAATTGTGACTTATCATCGGACCAGATATTTTTGATCAAAGATAAAATTCTATCGACCGTAGCTGATGTGCCAGGCAAACAGAGAATATAGGAAACAATAGTTAGTATGTGCTGGTGTGGTATATGATTTTTTGCAAAATATTGGAAGATTTTCATCCAAAGTTGGTCGGTTGCAGTTTTGTTCTCTTTCTAAGACTGGATCTTTTCTTCAGTAACGTATCTTTTCAGAAAAGTGATTTGGTCAAGTAATTGAGTTGCGTTCGATTCAATATCGAAAAGATTTTTTGATGCAATGAATTTGGCAGTAGTTTGAATATACTCCCAATCTGGAATTCTCTCAAGTGCGGATCAAGCGAATATCTTTAAGGGCTCAAAATAAAAGGCCCAATTATGGATGTAGTTAATACATTCCGCCGGAAATAAAAATAAAATTTACAATTGCCATTAGAAAACAGATTGATAATAAACACCATAAAACGGATAGGTCGTCAACAAAACTAGTTCTTTTGTAATGTTTTCTTCGACGACTGCTTTATCAATTTCATTTTGAACGACAGTAGAAAAAAATTTATTGTCTTTTTATGATTAAAGCGATTCTACGAGCGTTGTAAGGGTAGAACTTCCATGGCTGAGACGGAATCGCATTCAATTAGTTTAACTGTTCGATTAAAGAGTGCTGCCCAAATTAATTGTGTAAATATATATATCAAATATAAAAATGATATGAAACAAGTTATATCTACCTCTTCACGCAAAAACTGAAGCAAAAATTTTACCATCGGATCTTTAAAAAAAGTTTAAAAAATGTTTGCACTCTCCTAGAAGAAAATATTCTTTTAAACCGTCAAAAATTCTCAAAATTCCATCTATAGCTAACAGTAGGCCCAAAAATCTAGTTATAGAGTATCCCAAAATTTTTTTGGTACTCAAATTTCAAAACTCTCACAGTAAACAAATAACAATGTGAGTATATGTTTACAATAACCAATTCTGCGTCAATTGGAATTTTATCACAAGCTCTTTTTAAAGCATTGTGTACTATATGTGCACAACACCCAACTCCAATTATTCCAGGGTACAGCACATTTAATTTGTAAAATGAGTTATCAGATCCACTGCGCTAACGCTTTTCAAAATTATCTGGTGCGTTATCTGCACAAAAAGGGAGCAATTTTGCTTTTTAGATTGAACTTTTCAATTGAATTATTCAACATATTTACTACAATATCTGAACTTTCACCGCCTTCGATAATTTTAAATTCCACTCCTTTATTTACCGAAAAATATCGGATGAGTACGGGAAACATTTTAATGTTACCATGATTAGACGCGTCTGTGATTAAAGTGACGAAATTACTGTCCACTAAGTCTTTGTGTAATTATTGGCAAATATACGGTGCAATCACATTGGAAAGTTTACCATAGAAAAACAGCTTTGAATAATTGCGGACGAACAATCGGCGGAACGAAAACTGAGACTAGATTGTGTTACGTGGTATTCCTAGACGCCTTCACAAGCAGCACTTTTAAAGTCATTGATCGTCATTGATTGAGAGGACGACGCTATTTTTAATGCTATTTTTTGCTTTATATGCGATTCAATATCTGGTTTGCCACCGTGAAGTCCTTTTTACACACATTGCATCGCACATCGCTATTTTATTAATAAACAAATATTTTTCTTTTAAGTTTTCATTGAAAACATTCACTCCACGTTTTCTTGATATGTTGATTGACGTTTCGCGCTTTTTCATTTGAGCTAGTGATGGGGAGGTATCGATATTTTCGACAAAACAAAGAAATAAAGCTTACAACATTTAACATTACAAATAGTGCTACCAAATTCGTCAAATGTAGCGTTGTAGAAGTTCTTAATAATTAAACTGTTAAATGTAAAATTAAAGCACATTTGTTTTTTTTCCTAAAAATTTTCATACCTAAAAATATTTCGGTACATTTGCTCTTGTACGAAAAGCTTCGATTCGGTACCGAACTAAAAATTTCGGTATCATACCGGTTATTTAGGTATAGGTGGTCACCTTACTAATAGTGAAATAAACTAATTTTTCATTAAGATTCTTCAAATTTCTATTGTTAGCACGGCAAAAAACTTCTGTAAAAAAAATACTTTACACATTTTTTTAGACAAATAGCGCATCTAAAAATGAGTTGATTAGATTAGACGCGAGTTGTAACTTCTGATGTAGTATTTCGTGAAATAAACTGACTAGATTAAAATATCGGTAGCGAAAAATATACGTATGATAAATTACCCTAAAAAATTACATTACCCTAACTGGATGTAAGGATGTTATCCAGATTTTGCAGAAGTCAGTGCACATGACAAATACATATCACAATTCTTTTTATGCATATTTGATTTTAATATCTGAAAAAAGTGTTTCTGCGATCCCGGATAATTAAGATAATAATAAGATAGTCGATCGATGCAAAAAATTTTAACTTGCAGGATTATTGATATTCACGGTTTGTTTACCTGTATTTAGAAAAAACTTTCTGTATTTACAAAAAAAAATTGTTTAAATCTATCGACATTGAAAAAACTCGAATGAATTTCTGCCGTTATAAAATTGAAGCACTATTTAAAATTGAAAATTACTTAGAAAATTTAATAGTTACGTCATATTTCTCTCTAAAGATCCACTAAATACAGTTATTATCCTGGAGAAATCATAAATGTAATTTCCCAAAGTTTTGCTTAGTTTTTTCCTTTAGGAGCAAAAATGAAACCATTCAAGCAGTACAATTTGTGTACTGGGCATGAGAAGAATGTCTAAACACGACTGTATTTGTGTATTATTAAAAATTCAATTAGAATGACATACAACATAAAGTAAAAATGAAAATGAGATTTAATTTCAACAAATTGCAACTACAAGAAGCTTAGAAATTGACACATCATCATAAGCTAGAACGTTAGACAGAGGAACAAACAGACGGAGAGACAGACAGACAGACGCACTGAAAACTAGCTAAAGTTTAGCAAATATTACACACATTCAAAGTAATAAATTCAGCAAATGCATAAATATTAAATACTTTACATTTTTCACAATATGAAATTGTCAACAAGCTCATAGACGACAACGACGACAAAAACAGAAAATGTTGCAATGTTGTTCTTGCTAACAACAGACAAAATGGTTACAGATGTAAGAACGGACGGACGGACGACGAACAAATTGACAGACATTCACATATACTCGACCATACAGTTAGTAAAATCACACATATGCATATTTCTGTATATATATGAATTGCCATCATAATATTTGTGGATGAAAGTAAATGCATTCATATATGTACAATACATGATTTTTGTTGGCAACTTTGCAAACGACTCGGAGACGTCGTCTTAATGTGTACGTAATGCGATACTTTACATTCAGATTGAGGTCTTGGTTACTGTATTGAATGACTGAAATTTTTTGTGTTTCCATGTTAGCTAAGATAAACTTTTTTGCAAAAGCACTGAATTTATTACGTCGATGTCGTCATTCAAGTGCATTCATAAGTTAAAGCAAAATGCAAAAATAGAAACCTCCTTAGCTCGAATGATTTATAGCTGGATTGAACTGACATAGAAGAAGAACTCAAATATGTAGTTTAATTAATGAATTTTCATAATTTACCGCAGATACATCAACCAAAACACTTTGTTTCAATATAAAAATTGCATAATCATAAAAAAGTTTTGCTTACACTTCATTTACTAAATATTTTTATATTGCTCGGCTATCTCTTTCTCTAATGCTTAAACTAATAATCCCTGAAAAACCATGAGCAATGCTAAGGAAACGATAACAAAAGACAACACAACTTTACATTCGACTTCAATCAGATTGAATTAACAAAAAATTTTAATTATCTATAAAATGTTTGTTTATTTTAGTAAATCCTAAAAACGAAAATTCTATTATTTGACATTACTGGAATAAAATACTAGAGAAATAAAAAGAAAGCAACTCCTCCCCCCCCCCCCACCCACCAATCGCATGAAGCTAGAGCTGACTTTTCACTTAAAATCGTATACATCTGAAATATTGATTACGTGCTGCATAGATAGCGATGCCAACGTAGAGCTTTAACGGCTTTAATGCGCTGGATTTAACGCCTATTGACTACCCAAAAAAAAACATTATTTACATTTAGGGCTTCTAGCCCCTCTTAAATACAACAGTTCATGTGGAACAAAATTGTACGAAATTGAAAACTTCTCTCCAAATTTAAACTTTTTGGTCAAGGAGTCACATACTTGGTTTTCTAATTCTTATAAAAGACAAAATATGTAAAAATTCAATAAAACTGTATGAGTTGACTAACAAATATTCCAATATGCCAAGAAAAGTTCCGATATGAGCACCAACAAGATGGCTTTCGTTTGAGATGACGCTGTTAAAATATGTACAAATTCAAAAACGTACTTGGTTGAATTTTATCAGAAGTACAAATGGTAAATCTGGCATTCGAAGCCAAAAATGCGGTTTTAAAAAGTTTTTCAAATAAGATATTTGCACCTCTCCATAAATTTGATCATTCCGGGTATAAGGTCGATCCTATACTTGAAAGAAATTTGCTATTTAAACTTTAGTTCTGTATAGGCCCGTTTTGTATAGAATATTGAAGAACCGGACAAACAATTAATGAAACAAAAGATAATTGAGTTCACTAAATTACCAAATAAATTTAAAACATTCAAAATAATTCTTTAATAAGCGTAGACAAAATATTAAAAAAACTCCGAAGATTTTATAAAATTTTTTTAAGAATTATAAAATATCCGAAGATGTTTTTAACTTCAAAATTCAGTCAATGAATTTCCATTTTTGATATTATCAATAGATTTAGATACATGGACTTTTGCGCACTCAAACGCAATAAAATATCTTTAAACACTCTCTTTAATACACATTAAATAAGAACTAAAGATGAAATTTATGTCCCGATCTAAAGCTGTACACTTTTTTTTTTTTAATTTATTAAGCCACTCAGGGGATGTCCCCTACAGATGCAGTGCATTGTGTTGATCTCAGGAAAATAGGTTATGGGAAGGAGGAAAGAGGAAAGAGGGATTAGTGTTTGTGGATATTTGACTTAAATTTTATTAGATTATAACTGTCAGGAGAGACCTCTGCGGGGAGTTTATTCCACATACGACTAGTTCGACTGATAAACGAATTCTCTCTGTAATGCGTTGTGCGGTTAACTGGACAATAAAATATAAACGGATGTGATCTACTAGAGAAGCGGGTAGAGCGAACCGAAACTCGGGCACTTGGAATAAGTTCGCTAATCTCAGAAGAACATTTCCCATGGTAGTATCTATAGAAGAGTGATACACAACCCACATTCCGACGATGTTCCAATGAGTCAATAGAATTGGATACCCTACTGTCATTGATGAGCATCAACGCCTTCCTTTGCACACGGTCCAGTAGCTGCAAAATATACTTTGAAGCTCCTGCCCATATATGGGAGTTGTATTCCATTTTCGGTCGGATGTAAGTGGTATAGATTTTAAGGAGATCAGAAGGAGTGAAGTAATTTTTGCACCGTTTTAGAAAACCAAGACACTTGGATGCTTCTTTCGAAACTTTAAAAACATGCTCGTTCCAACGAACATCACATTGAATTATCATGCCTAGAACATCAAGAGTATCCGATTCCTCAATACCTATACCAATCATATATACAGATGACATTGTTGAATCCATGGCCCTATGGGTCAACATACAACATTGAGTCTTCAGCGCATTAAAATCAACCCTATGCGCTTTACCCCACTCAGAGATTGTTAACAAGTCTTGATTGAGTGTGTCATTCATTGTCCGCCTTTTGTCCCCAACCTCCAAAGAGCTTGGCCTACAATTAAAGGAAAATGAATGACAAATGCTGCTGCTGTCATCTGCGAAAGAGTATATAGAGTTAAAAGTTTGACCAAGAAGGTCGTTCAGAAAGATAATGTTTCATTAAATATTAAATGATCTCAGATATACAAATAACATACGATATTTTTTTTTAAAGTTAATAAAAATAATTTTTTTAGTACAAACATATAATTAGCACTTTTTAACGCCATTACTTTCATAAAAATTTTAGCGCCTTTTGGCGTTTTTTGAGCTTTTTTCTAGAAAAGTTGGCATCAATGTGCATAGAAGTGCGTTTTAAAGTTAAGCAAAATTAATCAAAATTAGTATAGTTTCTATAATATTTCAACTTATTATATAACACAAAAACAGAGAAAATTCAATAGTTCACTAAAGAAAACAAGAATTCAGTTCGCAACACCAAATTCTATCGTTCACTTAAAATCGTATATGTTATGTATGTTATTGGAAAAAAAAAAAAATAGAGAAATAAAAATATAACAAAAAGTTTTCTATTTTTTGGACCACCTTGGGTTTTATTAAGCATATTAATCTTTTTTGGCATCGAGTCGATAACTTATGCATGTTTTGACGCTAATATTGCTACACTTTTCTGCAAGGGCCTTCTTGGGGTTAGACTTTTTCTAAATTTTATGTATTTCGCGTTGATGCCAAAGTGCTCGATATCATTCATATGCGGAGACTGTGCGGGAGTTTTCAAAACTTGTGGGTAGTTATAGAGTGCACACGTCCGGGCATTGAATAAACTGTTTTTGGGATATTCATTTGTGAAAATTTCATTTAAGATATCTATCGGCCATACTGGTTCATAATTGCATTGAAAAAAAAAATAAATTACCGACCCCTCGCACGGACATA
Source organism: Cordilura impudica (assembly GCA_963682025.1). Taxonomy (NCBI): domain Eukaryota; kingdom Metazoa; phylum Arthropoda; class Insecta; order Diptera; family Scathophagidae; genus Cordilura; species Cordilura impudica. The sequence continues at coordinate 197,081,589 of OY821517.1, read as the reverse complement.
CAGGCCTACACTGTCGCAGACCTATTTTCATGTTTAACAGTCGGATTTAAATTAGTTATATCTATATCTTTATTGGGTTTTATCTGCACTGTTTGTTTCCAATCTGATTCAAATATACTATCTTTGGATTCATCCGTGAAAATGACATCACTCCATAACTCTTTTGGCTTAGATAGGTACCCGTGGGCAAAGTTTACACACAGAAAACAGATTCATTGTGGCTACCGAATTTGTTGCCAACCGAATTGATATACTGCTAATAACCGACTTTCGAGTTCACTATGATTATAGTTCTGTTGTCTTAACAGTAAATATTTTATCGTAATAGAAAATTGGGAGATGCTATTAAATTTCTTTTTTTTCAGTCGAAAATACAGTTGTTCCACTTTAGAACAATTCGGTTGCCGAATATTTTTTCTCTGTGTAGCCATGGCGAGCAATTATGAAAATCACTGAATCACTGTCGTCCTCTGGCAAGTAAATTTTAAGCTAATTGTTAAATTATTGTGCCGATATTAATGGGTTTTCATTCACTTGACGTACTATCCATCCTTTACCTGTGGTAATCATCTTCTTATGGAACCGAGTTTTGACTTTAATTAAAATTCCATTGCCTTCCTTATGTCTTTTTATGATGCACTCAATAGTGTTGCAGTCCTGTTTGGTATTCGTGTGATTTCTGGATAAGTCTTTCCTTTTTTATTACGCTAAATTGCCAATTCAGGAGAAGTTTGCTTCATTTTTTAAAATTTTACTGCTAAAGTTTTAGAATACTGGAGACAACTAGTGTGTCTTTCAATTACAAAACTCATGGGTTTCCCCGAAATCTAATTTGAATGACAACAACTGACGCCACAGTTTCGTGCATTTCAGCGCGCTACCACTTTTTAAGAAAACATATTATATATTTAAAATATATTATTCAAACATTTTATAATATTGTTTTTTTTTTACAATATTTGTCTTTGAAATATTTGTTGATCTGGGAATTCGTAGACAATTGCTGCACGGTTTTAAGTGACAATCGCAAAATAATTCCTGACAAAAAATTAATGTTTTATGTACATATGTATGTACAGAAATAAATTTTACAACCGAACTGGATATCTTAATTTTGTATTGTCGCAACAGAAATATAATAGCAATAAACAAATTTTTGTTAAGACAATATATTTTCAGTGAAGATAACAGAATTTTAATCGGTTATTCACACCGATGTTATTCGGTTGGAAATGAATGCAGTAGCCTCAGTAATCTGTTTTTTATGTGTAGCACTGTATGAAGATGGGTTGAAACCCAAATTCCAACAACAAAGAATAGAATAAAAAGCTCAACATCTAGCCAACATAACCCAACAACACAAACTCATTTATAGGAATACGTGGGTAAATCATTCAGTTATTCAAATAGTATTAAAGAAACTCTCTTCTGAACTAAATTCAATATTACGACGGTTCGACTATTTCAAGTTGATGTTGTATAAATGACAGGGTTGTCATATCTAATATGTTTTAACCAACAACTTCAAATATATGCAAAAATAATTGTTGTTCAGAATATTCCATTAATTTTCTGCGTTTACTTCACTCTCTTGCGTAGCTAATCGACGTCAAAAAACCACGTGGGCTGCTACAATTTAATTTCTACAATTAGTGGATTTTCAAATGTTTATGGCATGAGTTCATTATCAAGCAGCCTACGTCCGAATGCAAAATTAAGATAAAAAACATAAATTCAAAGAATTGCGCATAATAGAATTTAAAAAAAGACAATAATAACAGTTCAAGCATCAGCATACCCTTGCCACCATCCGCATCAGAACAGAATTGCTAGAAAGCAAAAAAAAGAAATATTTACCGATGATAGTGTCATAAGGAGAGAGCGAGGGAGAGAGGAACGGTACTTAATGACAACAACATAAGAATTTCTGTATTTTAATTAAAAATACAAAGAAAAAAATGCGCGCCATGTCATTAAGCACTCATTCACACACAACATTCGCACAAATGCACTCACAGTTAGATTCATATGAACTGAGCCAAAAAATGCATAGCGCAAATAAAGCGATTTCTCTCTCTACAAGATGCCACGTCCAACCAGCAGACACACAAACATATTTATTTATTGTAGATGGACTTATAGTTGGAACGGGCCACCATGCTTGTGTGTTGTAATTAGAATTTAACTTTTGCTTTTATATTTGTTGTTTTCTTTCTCGTTCTTGGTTTGAATCTGTTTTTCTTGTATTATTTCTACAACTCCAATTTAAAACCAGATGAATGGTCAGACGACAATGGCGTCAAGCGAGTATGAATATTCATGTCTATCTAATGAAAAAATTGGATATGATGTGTGAATTGCTGAAGAAATATTAATGCAATTTTTAATTAAATTGTTTGAATATTTGCGATGTGATATATAAGTATACCGTTGATAATTTAAATACATATATAAATACGGATATAAAAACTAAGGAAAGACATCGAAAAAAAACTTAACATACACTACAATAATAATAAGGAAACCATTGAACTAAGAGAACTGATTTTTTTTTATTTAATTGAAATTATATTAAATTTCGCATAACCTTTAAGTTTCAATCACTACTTTTGAACTTATGGACCTTTTTCCGAAAGCCTTCCGTTAGGGATTTTATAGTTGTTTCTGTCACTTTTTTAGAACAGATGGTCAATCTCCGTTTCAAATCTTCCACATTTCGGGACAGTGTTTTTTGCTCTCCAACTTTCTTTTTACAAGAACCCAATATGTCTCCACTGGCCTAAGCTGAGTACAGTTTAGAAGTTTTGCCTCCCATGGTAGAAAAACCTCGTTATTGTTCGCGTACCAGTCAAGAGCTTTCTTATCGTAGTGACAGGATGGCAATTCGGTCAAAATTATCTGGACATATTGTGCTGACTTACGAAAGGAATTAATCTTCTTTGCAAACACTCCTTAATATAAACTTCGCTAATTATAGACTTACTTCTTTTACGGCAACTGCATTTTTTTGCCATTCCAGGAACTTCCTTGGAAATTTCGTCTGCTTTTTGATCATAAACTTATCTTCGACATTGCCCCGAGCGCTATGAAAAAACAATGTTGATCCGGAAGCCGCGAAAAATATGCCAGTATCTTATGCAGCAGGGATATTGTTTTTTATGAAACATGAGTTCAATTTCCGTGCACTGTTTTTGGCCTATAAATTCTTTGCACCGTTTCTGTCTAGAACTTTTTGGACTTTGCATGTTTTCAAACCCGCATTAGGTTTAACTTTTCGTACCAAATGGTCCGAGTGCTGAGCTACCCGGGTTGATTTTCTACCGTATGTGTCCAGAGCTTTTTTCAATATGCTTCCTATTTTCGTGGCCTTAAGAACATCATGTGAATCCTTCTGTCTTGCCGAACCATGTGTCCTATCAATGTTCAAATTTCCTAATACTTTCTAATAACATTGAAAACTTTTTGACGGCAGATCTTTTAATCCAACAAAGTTATATTTTGTTGAAAATATTTAATAATTTTAGCACGTACTTATATATCGTCACTCATTTTAATCAAACTGACAACAAATGAATCGGCTTGTCTTAAGCATAATAACTGACACGGTTTTCAAAGGTAAATTGATAAAAAAAAATAAAATAAAAAAATTCCAATAATGTTTGCCAAAAAACGTATGTTAAGATTTTTGAGATCCCTTTCCTTAGACTACCTATAATTTAAAGGGTGTACGGTCTGAAGACTATCAAGCAAAAAAGCATTTTTGTTTAAATTCGATTTAATGAGAAGAATTTTTGTAAGAGTTTAAATTATTTGCTGACTGAATACAGATTTTACAAGTAAATCTCACAAGTTTTATTTCAAAACTTATAATAATAAGGAATTTATACGGCTTAGTTAATTTAGCGTAAGCCGGAGTTAAAAAGTTTTACAATCATTTTATTTTCAATTTTATTTATGATTTTCATTAGTTTATATGTATGATCTTAATATGTCCATCATACATTATCAGTTAATAGTTCCAATGTAATCTCACTCCATATTCACTTGAACATATCTAAAGACTTTCAAGTAATGAGATATTTTAAGCAAATTTGGGCTTTTTAATGTGTTTATAACACATAGATGGTTATGCCGTTTTCTTTTCTGACAAAAAATGTCGCATTTTATTTGCACTTTTTTCGAAAAGTGTATTTTTTATATATTTCGAATTTAGAGCAACTTTATCTTATATATCAATCGAAACGTTTCAAAGTGCTGTGTTCCTAATACGTAAAAAAAAAATTATTATTATCCCCTTTGTAGTCATAGGGGTAAAATATTCAAAGGAGGGGAACAATCGGGAAATATTCTCGCACTATGAGCTGAAGGAAGTCAATGGCTGTAATTTTTTGCGACTTACGAGAACTGGACACTTTTTTAAAAAAGTGCAAATAAAATGCTACATTTTTTTTCAAAAAAGAAAACGGCATTAGTAACCACGAATTTATTATAACGATAGGACCATTTTGGTATCAACTCCACATATACTTGGGTTTGCTAAGGACGTATATTTCGGGTCCTGTTTTGGTGCCTAAAATATCCAAAAAATCTTGTTTGCATATTTGAATATATCGAATCTCAAGTAATACATAGTGAAGGGACGCTGGCAGTTTTTCATTAGCTTTATGTTTCGTAAAAAGCTAATCGTGTTAAAACTTGATCGATGGAACTACACATAGATAATTTTCAAAATCATTTATATCCTATAATATCATAATATGATAGTAAATGTAAACATAATATAATTTGAAAAATTTATATTCTTTTTTCTTTACACTAAATATTTTATCATAGTATAAAATTGTTAGTTGCTATTAAATTTCTGTTGATACAATAGAAGTTAGAGTTTGTAAACTTTAAAAGAATTCGGTTGGCGAATTTGTTTTCTGCGCATTTGTTTGCCATAATCAGCTTTGAAATGTAGCGGAGCAATGTCGTAAAACCGGATCGGAGCGGCCTCTTCCCGTTCATAAACTGTTTGATGGCAGCCTTTAGAACATTGATACGATCATCAATTGTTGGTTTGCCAATCGTACTGTATTTAAACGCGACATGATTAGTTAAATTGCATAAAACATTCAAATTATGCATCAATAAATATTACTCAGCCGTCGACTAATTTTATAACGAGATGTGAGAATCTCTCTTATCCAAAATTTTTTTTTTCTTTATTGAGGATTCTCGACTAAAGGAGGGAAAAATTGCGAGATTCAAGAGAATTTTTTCAGTAGTAATAATATCCCATATCCCGGAATAGTAATAAAACGCATATGAAGCAGTTATGAAAACGCTTACGGGCATACTATTTAAAATCGGTATAATATTCTTCATATAAAAATTATGACTGTATTAATTTATTATTGAAAAAAAATAACAACAAATAATTAACAAAAGTTTAAAATTAAATGACTCTGGTTAGATTTCTGAAAACAATTGTCGGAATCGGGTTGTGTCCAAGTAGCTTAAATCTGTGGTTTTCTGGATTAACCGCGTATGTCAATTTTTAATTGTTATTTACATATTGTTTTTTCGTCCTTCTCTAGGATCTATTCCTCTGAAGATTTTTGACTAAAAATTTTATATAAAGTATTTATTGCCCATATCTACAGGACTGTTAAATAAAAAGCTCTAAAAACTTTATATCGAGCCCATAATTTCAAATATAACGTTTTTTTTGGCTCCCCTGAACATTTTGATTTTATGACATACGCGATTATTCTAGAAAACCACAGAAATAGGCTTAAGGCTGATGAGGTATGTGTTCGATAGCAGGTAATTTCCCTGCTCCTGGAAAAGATTCATTTCATTCAAAATCAAACGAAAATTATTATATTGTGTATTTGAAGTTTATATTTAAATTAATCTTGCTGTATGAGATATTTCAAACTATGATGAAAGAAAGTGTCCTTCCCCGGAAGCTGCAAACAATTTGTATGCTGTAGGTATTTCACTAATGAAATAATCTGAATATATCTGTATTTTTTTTCTTTATTGCATCCAAAAATTTTAAATGAAATTTGAATGATGCCATACGTATGGTTGGATAAATATTAAGTAAATCACGTGATATTTGCCCAATCTCTACCGTTATTCAGTACAGGCGAAAAATTTAAATCATTGAAAGTGGATTTTCATAACGCAGTAATCTTGATTACTAATAACATCCAGCAAGTATGAACTGAGTTATAATTAGTATAAGACAATAATATTTATCACAAAAATGTGATATGCAATAGATACTCTGAAAATACAATAAAAAATACAAAGGCAAAGGTTTACAAATGATCAATTTTCGAAAATTAATTGAGCTGACAACCTGGTGAGGCTTGTTAACTACAGTTGGCAAGAGAGATCTTAGCGAGAAAAATATTTGACAGTAACTCAAACCTATCAAAAGTTTTGCTATTGAACTAACTATGTATTAAAACATTAATACCAAATACTTATATATGTATTGAATATTTTCGAATGTTATAGACATCTTTAAAGTTAATTGCAACCAACCTTGACTAGACCACATGTCAATATAATGAGCACTGAGTTATTAAAAGGAACTCAAGCCTCCTAAAGAGTTAAACCCTTAATTAAAATTTTACTAATATATTTATAACGAACCGTAAACGAATATTAATTTTAATTTTTTCTCATATTTCTTTTTGTTTCTATTTTCCTTTACAGACTGGATGGGAAGTCCTTTTGAACGTGTAGTATGCGGTGATTTTAATGGTAAGTACTCAAATATGTTTTCGAAATGTTTAACTCATTGCCAAAGTTAATTGTAAAAATGACATTGAACATTAATTTAAAGTGGTAAATTAACCGAAAGAATATGTACCTCTACCATGGAATATTGTGTTTTTTATGGAACTCGACTCAACACAAAAGAGTTATTAATATTTTAGAGGAAATTAGGAAATCAACACATGCAAAATAAATAGTTGTTCTTTTTTTAAACAAGGAAGAAGAAAATTATTGTTTAATAATTTTTTTCTAGCCAAACTGACCTTGAATATGAAAATTTTGTCTTTGACCAGATTTTTAGTAGTTACCTGCTGTTTAACAAAAAAAAAAAAAAAAAAAAAATACAATAATAATAAAAACTTTCTCTTCTTTATTTCATCTGTCAGTTGTGGGTGAATAGTTGAACAATGCACCCTTTTTGAGTAAAATTGAAAAACATATTGAAATATTTTCATATTTTTACTTTAACTTTTCACGGTTTCTTCCATTATTTTGTTTTATTTATATTGCATAAATCTGAATCCTTTATTGTATGAAACACCAAAAATGCGAGTTTGTTCTGCTCTTATGCATGCTGTGCTTCTTCTTTTATAAGTTAAAACGAGTACCTGTCCACTTTTTGACAGTTTCTCTTTCCTTTGTACTGTCAATGAATTGTTATTTATAATTTGTATTTATCGGTTGATAAATATTTGAGTTAGAATTATTAGGAAATGTTGCTTATTTTAGTTTAATAAGCCGAGCAGTGATATGAAATAATTGAAACTGCTGAGAATTTAAGTTAGATGAACGTTTAGCCTTTTAAAATGTTAAGGATTTTGAATTGTTCTTTCGCCATATAAAATGCTCGATAATATAAAATACTTAAATCGAGAAATAGTAACAAAATCAACCTTAGAATCTGAGAATTTTTCAAAAAGATAAAACATCAGAAAGAATGAAAGAGAATTTGCGTTTTTATACACACAGAAAACATATTTGTTGTGGCTACCAAAATTATTGCCAACCAAATTGCGATGAAGACAATAACAGAATTTTGAGTTGATTTCAATTAAAATTCTATTATATTAACAGTAAATATTTTATCACAATAGAAAATGGTTATTTGCTATAAAATATCTGTTGATACAATCGAAAATTTAGTTGTTAAACTTTAGAACAATTCGGTTGGCGAATTTTTTTTCTGTGTGTATATTGGGCTTTATCAAAGTTTACTAAAAATATTTTTAAAATATAAATATATGTGTCAAATAATACTCAAAATAATACTCATAATTATCTGTCATAATTGTCCGCTGTATTAAAAATAATATACAACACTTTAAAAATTATAATAATTAAATAATTTAAATAATCCCCCATAGCAATAAGCTGTAAAAAATATTTATATATATACATAGAAGAAAGCTTGTTGAAATCTCTTGAGAATTGACCCCAAACAACTGAAAGTCTTTATAAATCATTTTAAAAGACCACCACTTTATCGCTACATGTATTCTCGTATCACCACACACTGTACATACAAAATGATGAGATTAAACGAAATAAACTGTCTGTAGTTGAAAAATGCCAGCTATTTTGATATTCAAATGAATTCTTATATATGTATATATATATACTTATATATATAAATTTTTTTAATGCCACATATATTATAGAAAACAACCAGCAATAATAGTAATAAACATCATCATTAAAAATATACTTAACTCAAAATTATTGTATTATTAAATTAATTTTCATCTCTTTTATTGTATACTTACTGTGTATAAATGACATTATAGACATTTTAATATTTCAATAAAAAGTATAAAAAAAGTAATTTAAAAAATAAAAACTTAAAAAGATTTCCTGTACCAAAAAAGTAGCAACGAGCTTTCGGTATTTACAATTTAGCGTTTTTTTTTTCAAGTAAATTTAATAAAATGTTTTGACTTCTACGGCTGCTAATCAATTTGTAATTGGAGATTGATTTTTCAGACGTTTCAAATGTAATGATTATTAATCATTTTTATTTCTATTTTTAATTAATAATATTCAAAAAAAAAAAAAAAAAAAAAAATAGGAAACTGGCTGCAGAGGCCTTTGTCCTTATAAAAATATTTACATAAGGATATACAATATAAGGATATACATAATTATAATTTTTGTAGAATTTCCAACGGTAGATGTCTCTTAATATTTTCAAAGCTAAATTCTTTTATTGATTCGAGAAGGCTGTTTGTAACTACCAAAAATATTTTACCTAGACCAATCTTTTATTATACCGATCGACTCAGAATCACTTTCTGAGGCGATTCAACGATGTCCATCCGTCCGTCTGTCCGTCCGACTGTGTGTCCATGTAAACCTTGTAATAAAACTACAGGTCGCAACTATGAATATATTTTGATGAAATTTGGTATATAAGCTTTTGTCGGCCATAGGATAAATGCTTTTGAAACTGGTGAAATTCGGTCCATGTTCAGACCCAGTCCCCATACAAATGACCCCTATGAAATCGTCACAAATTGCCAATAAGATCCAAATTATCATATAGATCTCGGTCAAATTGGGTTTGTTTGTGTTTATTATATCCATTAATCAGTAGTCCAAAAATAATCCATATAGGACAATTCTTAGTCATCGGCCCCATATAGATCTGCTTCCCGATCTTGACTTAAATCTATCAATAAACAAAAATACTGCACAGATTTTTCTCAAATTTGGTTTGTATATATTTTTTCAAAATATAAGTGACTTTGTGAAAAATGGTCAGGATCGGTCCATTTTTCGACGTAGTTCCCATATAAATATAGCACCCGATATGAACTTTTTCATATCTGCTGCCAAAATAATTAATAAAAATTCCACTCAAATTTGGTTTATGCTTATTTTGTACATCCAATTAGATGGACCGAAGAGATAAGATCATTTTGTCATATTTAAATTCTTAAGAGCATTCATTGATGTTATACTGTCGGAACAAATTACAAGGTTTTTTGGGGATTTAATTTTCTGTCATTAGACAGATATTGGTTTAGTATAGTAAAATACTCATATACCAGAACTGGTTGCATACATTATGCCTGAATTACAAACTAAACATAACCCCAAAGGTTACATCATATAACCATAATGCATTCAATTCAGTACATAACATAACTGCATGCTGAGCAGAACCATCAATAATCAAACACCAAACGTGTTATATCTTATTCGAAAAAGCTAATAGCGACGAAAACGAGGATTATTCATTGACTCGTAAATTACTACTGATACAAGTTATTTTCTACGTGGCTTTGTACTTAGTGCTTCTTCGGTAGCAGTGACTTCTGATATGAATATTGATGTGTAGTATGGTACAAACCCTTTTTTGATTATGACACCACTATCGTCAACAATTGCAAAACCGTTTGCTGCTTCTGATTTTGAGCCATCACAATACCCGAAAGTTCATTTACGATTTTAGAGTGTCTGGACTATTACATTTTTTTTTTTTTTTTTGGGAATGTTAGATTATATGACAAAGTCGAAAATAATTTTCCATGTTGGATGCATGATACAGACAGGTGATGGTGATAATTATAATTTAAATTAAATTGTATAGAAGAAATTTGTTTGATTGAAACTACACCATTTTTTCAAAATTTTCTTAAAATCAATTGATTATTTTGTTAGAATTTACCATCCTAATACAGGCGTCATAGAAGTGTTTGTATATAAGGAACTACTGTAGGTTTTAATATTTTTATATCTCAGTAATAACAATCTCCGTCATGTGAAAGAGACTCATTGCGTGAAATAATTTATTAATGCAAAAAACAAAGGAATATATTTTTCCAAAAATTTTCTTTCAGTTTTTTATATTCATTTAGTATATGTCTCTATTTTTGGAAATACAAAATGAATAATAATTTTGGTCTGAAAATTGGATCACTTTATCTTATTCTAGACTTTTTTCATGCATTCCCATTTCATTGAAAACAATGGCACCACCAACTCCACCTTGTAAAGAATGAATGCTTTTTAATTTTTTAAAACAAAAAAGCAAAAAGTTCACAGTAATAAAATTAGTTTTAACGATCATTTTATGATCTATTTACGATGTTATGCCAACTTGTGTATGGAATACTTAACGATCAAATGAGTGTCTTGTTTTTTGTTCTTTTTTGTGAGTGTATTACGTTTGAATGATAAACATGATGGTTATGATAATTAAATTGGTGGTTAAATGGTTAAATGTTTAATTGATTTCGTAAATCAAATATAAATAAATATAATAAATTTACCGTTGACGCTTCTTTATTCACAATTTACAGTTGTACATTTCGCAAATGCAAACAATAAAAATTTCTGAAAAAGGTGCGTGTTTTAGAGCAATAATATTCGTATTTAAATTCCATAAATGAGGGGAATACTTAACAAATATTTTGTATGTATAATTACTTAAGTATTATAAAATGGTTTTTATTTCCATTAACAGGAGTTGAAACATAAAGAGAGAAAAAAAAGAAAAAAATTCAAAATGTAAAATTGCTTTCAACACGTTTTGTTCGTAACAATATTTTGCTTATACTGAATCGAATATAATAACACGACATTGTCATCATTGTTATGAGCGAAATTAAAAGATATGTATATAAATAAATAAAAATCCTCATCATGTTTAAGAATGCACTGCTCGTAATACGTAACAGTAGCTGTTGTAAAACAAGTATTTATGCATATGAATTTCTCAAGTTGTCTGTCAATATCGACAAGCAAAAAAAAAAAAAACAACAACAATAACAACAAAACTCCTTCCCTATACTCTCGTAGCATTCAATATTCTGAAACTCTATCAACAGCGCCACAATTTGTAATTTGATGACTGTGTGTGTAGGGGCAACAAGTACCGTGAATTACAAGAGTGCATTGCCTGGATTATCGTTTCCAATATTTTGCCTGCTAGACACTATTATTTTCGTATACTGAATTGTTTGAATGATCGCGGATTCAAGTCTGTCTATGTTAAATGTGTTTGTTGTATTTATGTACATGAAATTGTTGTTCCTTATTCTTTGTTTTATTAATAATAATTTTATGACTTGTTTTCATTTTGCAACAAGATTAAATCTCACAACAATGGATTTCATCATCACCAACATCCGCATGATCATGCTCGCAATGATCATCAAGTACGTGCTCGAGTTGTGTTGACCATCAGCTCATATGGCAAACATGTTGGCCACTCTACATTTATTAATTGTTCAAACGATTGAATACACTAGTTAGTCTGAAATTTCAATACAATTTAATTGTTTATTTTTGTTGTGGTTGGATTTTTTTTTTTTATATTTTGTTTGTTTGTTGTTTTTGCTAGGCAAATTCTGTTAAATGATTTTGAAAATCTGAAGAAGCGAATATAGGAATTGTATGTTTTCTCTTTGAAAGTGTGACAGTAAAATAAATGTACAAAACAAATATTTTGTAATTATTGTAATTATTTTTTGTGTCGTGCTTAGTTTCTGGGATTTTAGTTTTCGGATTCTGTATTATTCGGCTTTTCTTTTATTCATATAAAACAAATAATTCGAGTGATTCTATTTCAAACTATTCAAGGAAAATTAATCGCACAACTGTGATCTTAAATAGATTAATATAAAATTCATAAAAATATTTTTAGAATCTGAAGATTATATATCACGCCAACATAAATGTGTTTGAAATTTTTAGATCATCTTGATCTTCCACTTTGAAAATTGAGAGAAAAAAAAATTATTTTTTATGATATGTATTTTAATCGATTGAAAAGTTTTGATTAAAAAAAAATAACGTAACCACTTTTATATGTAGAGATGGCTAAAATGAAAAAGTATTAATTTTTATAGTAAGAGAATTCCACTCAGAAAATATGTGCATTTCCGAAATATCCTTCACATTTCCTCTATTATTCGTATACTTTAATTAAAGCAACCTAATTTCTGACGGATGTAAGTCAATTATTACTACATTTAGTGTGCAAAATTTCATGGAAAAAAATATATTCCTTCTAATACTTATAAGCACTCAAAAGATCAAAGGTTTTGGCTATTGCGATTGAGGATTCTTCCATAATTGTAAAATTTTTAAGTGTATGTTGAATATCTAATCTTAAAGTAATGTGCAGCTCTTTATATAGTAAAAACTCGATATATCGTTGCAATGTGCCCTAGATAGGAAACATGTGGAAAAGCCGCGAGCATAAATATAAAAAAAACTAGGGAATTTGCTTAATACTTAGTACATTGGGTACTCAAAAAAAAAAAAAAAAAACGCACCGAGGCACACTCAAGGTTGCTGTTACGACACACAGTTCCAAAATCTGTGGTCCGTTGAAAAAATTTAAGAGTGCATATTTTATGTGTTTTTAAAAATATATATTCTACGAAAGATAATATTAACATATTGTGTTTTGTGATTAATGAATATAATAACTCCACCATTTTCTTACATTCAGAGCCATTTATATTTTTTGCACGGCACTGTAAACTTAATCAAGAATTTAATAAAAAAAATAAAAAAAAACCAATAAAATTAATGCATACTTTGAATTTGTCGAAATTTTGGGTTACGGAAGTAGCAAAATTACTTTGACTATGGGTATATTGACACACGTAAAAGATATAAAACATATAAATTTTTTTAAAGAAGAGGTACACTTATAAGGATACAATTTTTGTGACATCAAGACCTGTTCTCACAGATGTCAATTTTCTACGAAAAACAAATATAACCTTAAGTTTTGCAAATTCAAATAGCAATCAACTTAAAATTAACTATAAGTTTCACACAATTTTTTAAAGTATAGTTTTATCGATTCAAAATAATACATTTACTTTTTTCTCACATTTTAATTACATTACTGTAAACGTTGAAAATTTACGAATGAATATTTTAATGATGTGTAATACATGGCATTTAGTGCAATATTATTAGCGTTATTTTATCGCTGGCAGTCAATTTTGTAAAAATTAACGAAAAATTTTGACAGTTAAATGTTTTCTAAATGAACATGATATTAATTACTGATAAATAGAATTCATGGCAATTGCATAGAAATAATAATTATTTAATACTAACTTCTACCAGAATATTTGCAATCGTTATTATTTAAAAGAAATTGCTATTTATTAATTATGCTGCTACTATTACTACCGCCATGGCGTTACTAACATTTGAAATTCAGATTATGAAACTAGAAAAACGAAGTACCATCTAACGGTTTAACGAATAATTTAATTATAATAAAAAATTCCAATTAATCCAATATTCATGAAGATTAAAACAAGAGCAATGTTAAAGAGAATTTTTAAGAAAACCATTGTTTTAAATTTCATAAAACAATTAACAACTTAAAAGTGCACAAACATTTTAAATGAACAACCATAAATTTTATAGTAATATTAATATTAATGTTATACACTTGAATTAATTAAAAATCGCGAACAAAACATATATCTAAATTCAAAAGATAAACCAACCAACAAACAAAAAATAAATAATTATTATCATGACTTTTGAATGAAAACTGAATCTAAACACGCAAAAGTTTGTGGCAAAATATTTAAACTATTAGACAAAGCTAATAATTATTATAATAACAATTACATTAAAGACAACAAATGAAATAAAAATAGTTAAAATAATATTAAGTAACGTTATGAACATTTATAATTATTTAATACTTTAATTATAAATATACACAAGCACACATACAAAAGTTTTACATTCAAAGATATTAAATGTACGACTTATGTATGAGGAAAGTTAAAAGAGATTTTCTTCATAATTAACACTAATGTCTATTAAATGAACATAAGGCTTTAAAACTTTTCAACAAGCTTTCAATTCCAAAAAGAGTTATAATTGCAATTTTAATGTGAAATAAAACTTGTGTTAACCCTGCAATGCGTGAGGCAGCCTTGAACGTTCCTTAGACTGAAAACTTCATAATAATCTTTACTCTATTTCAAATTCGGGTTTTTAGTTTATCACTATGACGTTTTTGAGGAAAGTTAGCATAAACTTTTATAGAAATAATAATAAATTTAATAACTACATTTTTTTTAGGTATGAATTCATAAATTTTTTTTTTAGTTTTTTCCAATTGATTATATTCACCCCGATTCGAGAATAGGCGTTTCAGTTCGATAGAATCGAAGTTTTCTTTTTCAATTATTTATTGTATTTTCAATAACAATAATTGTTCAAATTTAAAAACTAATACTTAAATATTTAATTAAACCACCCAGAAAAAAAATTAATTTCTCTACATAAATTCAGATTAAATCAGTGCTGGCCATCGAGGGAAATGAGTTAGTAGTAGTGTTTAAGAGCCTGTGTTAGTTGTATTACCAGGTCCGGCCCAGCGTTTCTGCAGCCACGAGCAGTATTTGCGTGCGCGGCCCCCAAACAAGCATCAAATAATTTTTCAAATATATTTTTAAAACACAAAGATTAAAATTTTTAATTTTTTAGAACGCTTATTATGCTTTTTTACGTTATAAGAAGAAATTCAATTTAAATTTTTATGAATTAAAATAGACAATGTTTTAGAATTATTGTTTACTTACTTTACAGACTTAATATGAGCAAAATTCTAGCAAATGAGCCTCAAAGTGTTAAAAACATACTCTTCTTGATTTTGCACTAGCAAACTCCTGTATTATTTCACTGTAATCCAGCGCTTAGACGTGATTCGGATATCCTTGATCTTAGATACGTTCGTATGAGTTTCAGTTTCGATAAACTTTTTCAGCTGGCCATCGTGAGAGTTAGTGTCAACAATATGCATAAAGCAACACTAACATTAGGCGCAAACCCATACTACCTTGTTATTTTTAAAGTCTCTATAGGTGTACTCTTAGATGTCAACAAAAGTGATGTCTTCCGATTCATCGTAAGTTAAGGCATGACATAGTTTAGATCACTTGTCTGATAATGCGTCAGATGACATGTCTTTAATTTTGCTTACATCATTTAGAAAACCAAGAAGTTCACTATGGCTGTTAATTTGTTGAAATCTTAAAATTAACGCACTAATGGTGATGTCTGAAATTCTGTAGTAACTTTGTACTATATTTCTGGGTTGTCTATAGATTCATCATAATCAAATTGGGCCTTCATTTTTCTACTTCTAGCCTGTTTTTGTAAGTGGCACCAATGTTGGAGGTTTCCATATCTAATTTTGAGCTTTCTAATAAATTTATAACTTTTGTGATAAAAGACATCGAAAAAAGTACATGCTTTTAAGAAAGTGTGTGGGTAGGGAGGGGGAGATTCCTGTTCAGCTGACACTACAAGGAGTTGGATTCTATACCATGTTGGTCGGAGTGGGACTTTACAAAGTTTATTCTTACAGCATACAAGTTTAGTTTCGCCCGTCGGGGTCTCGGTACTCAAAAGTTATTTTTAATTTTGCTGTCGCAAATTTTGCCGCCTCCCTAAAATATGCCTAAATATGCCCCCGCCTAGGCACAGTTCGCCGGCCCTGTGTATTACATTGATCAAAAATCCATGGACGTAACTTAATGCCGATATTGAATTGGTTTGTATTGGTTTTGAATGAATATTAATATAAATGACTGAGTTCACGAAGAATATGGGAAAATTTTCAATATATTTTGATGTCTTAAAATTTTAAATCTTACATTTTGTCTGTCTGTCGTGGGTCAACCCCATTCCTCCTTATCCAATTGATCTGAAACTTGGCCAATAGTCTTGCTGTGACTACAGATTAATTTTTGGGTAGTCATGCACAGTCACCCATAGTCACGCACAGTCACGGAGTGATTTAAAACCAATTTCCCCTTATCCGATCGATATGAAACTTGGTCGATAGACTTGCTGAGAAAAAAAGATTAACTTTGACATAGTCACGCATATTCATGTTTAGTCACGCATAGTCACGGAGTGATATAAACCCCATTTCCCCTCATCCAATCAATCTGAATCTTGGTCCATAGACTTGTTGTGACCAAGGATTAATTTTAAAATAGTCACGCAAATTCACGCACAGTCACGTAGAGAGTCAAAACTCATATGCATAAGGAAAGAAAGAGTTTTAATAAATACTTTGTTTTTATGGGTTAGATTATTTATCCATAAGTTTAAAATTAATTAAATCAAATATGTTAGTAATTCATTTCTTTAAAAACAATTATCAAAAATTAAAAAAAAAAAATGAAATTTTAAAGGTTAATGAGTGGTTACACATATATAACATCTGGATGTTCTTGTATTTCCTGATTGTTTATTCAGATTTTAACGTGGATACATTTTTATTCATTTACTCTTATTTTCCGCCTGTATACCAAGTTCTTGTGAGAGTGAACATGCCGTTGAGTGAGTTCACGTGAATGATCATAATAACCGTGTCATCTGCAAAGAATGAAGTAAGCGTGTTTTCATTTGTTGGCATGTCCGATGTATAATAAATGTATATAACCAAAAGACTGCCCTGTGGAATAGTAGAATAGTTTTTATATCCTGAGGGGTGCTTACAAAGTTTTGCTCTTTAATTGAGGGTTTCCTGTCAATTATATATCTACTGTTTAATTTTATAGAGATCTTAATGCCAAAGCCAATGGAAAACTTAAAGATGTCAATAAAAAGTTCTGCTTTTCATATAGCGTTTACTAACCTATGTACTTGCTCAATCGTACTATGTCTTCTCCTAAATCCGAATTGATATGCTGGGATGGCATCATTATTTTGGTCATTTAGTTCTATTTTCCAGAATAAGTTTGACAGATTTGATAATATACTGATTTATCTGTACGACTCGACTTTTGGGCGATCTTTACCTGGACTGAGTGCCAAACTAACAAGTAAAACTTTCCATTCTAAGGGATAAGTAATATTCAAAGCTTATTATAACACTAATCCCATCGATTCCCGATGCTTTGGCCTTTTCGACCTCTTGCATTTCAAAATAAAGGGAAACTGATCAGTGCAGGTTTACTACAGGTGGTGGCTCATCTATTGAACTTGAGTTTATATTTATATTTTCTACATTGCCTGCTTTCTCAGGGGAGTTTTGCAGCAACTTGAGAAGCTAGTTTGAGATTTTGTTCAAAACTAACAATCTAACAGTCTAAAAATTCTTAGTGGTAACCCATCTGTACAATGAGTACTAAGAAATTTTCTATACTTTGGCCAATCTATGTTCCAATGTGGATTCAGCATTTACAAGTTCTCTTGCAATGTTCTTCGTTGCTCCGAAACCAATTTAATCGGGTATATTTTGCCTGGCTGTCGGTTAATATGTTGGCTCTCAGCTTGAGATAATATCTATAACCATTTTAAATATTATGTCAAATAGAACATGGCTCTTCGGGGAAATTAGTTGTTACCCCCAGAATATAGATATGATTGGCATTATCAAATTCTTCAAAGCTGATAGTAGTAACTTGAAGATAGTCTTCACAATGATCACACATTAGATGATGTCTCAATTGAGATTTTATAAGAATGGCAGCGCTAACACATGCTCTACCTATGGGATCTTTTCTATCATACAAAATGTATCGTTTGAACAATCGAAAGTTGTTTCTAACATATGATTGTTTGTAATTATAATGGCTTTGTGCTGATGTTTGGAATTACCAAAAATATTTGACCTAGACCCATCTGTAATTATACCGATCGACGTCCGTCCGTCCGTCTGTGTGTCCATGTTAAGCTTGTAATCAAACTACAGGTCGCAACTATGAATATATTTTGATGAAATTTAGTATATAAGCTTCTATCGGCTAAAAGATGAACGCCGTTGAAATTAATGAAAATCGGTCTATGTTCAGACCCAGTCCCCATACAAATGACAATTATGAGATCGACTTAAATTGCCATAATATCCAAATTATCACACAGATCTCGGTTAAATTGGGTTTGGGTATGTTCAATACATCCATTTATCAGTAGTCCAAAAATAAACACTATAGGACAACTCATATACATAGCACCCATATCAATATAGCATCGCCATTTAAATATAGCATCCGATATGAACTTTTTCATGTCCGAAAGCAAAAAAATTGATTACAATGCCACTAAAATTTGGTTTATACTTATTTTCTATATCTAAAGATAAAGCCTCTAGACCGACTATAATTTTCTTAATTGTTAGATTTAGAACGGGTGATACGTATTTTTCGTTCTCAAATTGCAATATATTGCTGAATAAATTGTTTAGCCCCTGTCATTGGCAGTGTGATTTTTACCACAATTGCTAAATTTTTTACTTCTTGGTCTTTTTGATTTGTCGCAATCGGTGGTATTTTGCAGCTCGCCACACACCACACCTACTAGTTGAAGCTGGCAGTATACCCAATGCCCGTCTTCTGGAAATTCAAACACCCTAAATACTAATTTTTCTCAAATACATATGTTTACATATCGATATATACGTTGGATAAAAACTGTTTTCATAAGTTTAAGGAAAAGTAACTGGAAAAAAGTAACTCATATAAACCAAGTTTTTATTATACTCCATAAAAATTATTAATGAAATTATATATTTATACCAGCTGTAACCCGATGCGCTACGCTACAGCCATCGTGATGAAATAGAAAACGGCACACATTTTTTAGTAAACCATTTTATTTATATAAGGCGATTTTTGATTTTGTCGATTTTTGTTTTGGCGATTTAATATTTTGGCGATTTTTACTTGGGCGATTATTATTTTTTGAGATTTTTGATTTTGGCGAGTTTAGTTCTTTGCAGTTGTTGATTTTGTCTTTTTTTATTTTGTGGATTTTCGTTATTCTCGATTTTCGTTTTTGCCGATTTTTGACTAAGCAATTTTTGTTCTTTATTGCTATTTTTGATTTTGGCTTTTTTTGGTTTTAGCGATTTTTGATTTTAGCGAATTTGGGCTTTAGCGACTTTGTTTTTTGATTTTCGTGATTTTTGATAGTCGTGATTTTCGGTGTTGGCGATTTTTGTTTTTGGCGATTTATGTTATTCTCGATTTTCGGTTTTGCCGATTTAAAATTTTTTGTGATTTTTGATTTTGGATATTTTCGTTTTTTCGATTTTCGATTTTGACGATTTTTGATTTTGGAGATTTTTTATTTCAGCTCACAGTGGCAATGTACTTGTCAAAAGTTTCAAGACTGTCATTTCATAGTACATCATATATTTTGTATAGGAGGTGCCACGCCCATTGGCGCGATCCCGCTCATATTTTGTGTAACTATTTACTTTTTAGGGGGGGTTGCCACGCCGATTGGTCCGATCCCGCCCATTTTTTGCTCGACTAGTAATATTAATAACCCATTAATTTAGACAAAGTCCCATGACTTTCACTATAAAAGTAGTCCACTTATATGACATTAAATATTTACTTTGTATGGTGGGTGCGACGCCCATTGGTAAGATTATATTTTATTTTAAAGGTTTTGAAAGTCAAACTCTTTGAAGGAAAAAGTCCATCCGTCTTAAAAGAGATTTTCTTGAAATATAAAGAACAAATTTTACCATAAAATAATGCCTTCGTTTAGTTATCACGGTTACTCTTACTAATCGCAAAACTCTAAAAACAAATGTGTTCATGCACACAGAAAAATAATTCATCAACCGAATAGTTCTAAAACTTAGCAACTGAATTTTCCATTGTATCAACAGAAATTTTATAGCAACTAACCATTTTCTAATGTGATAAAATATTTACTGTTGAGGCAATAGAATCGCAATTACAAGAAACTCAAAATTCGGTTATTAACTTAATCACAATTGGGTTGGCAAAATATTTGGTAGCCACAACGAATCTGTTTTCTGTGTGTGATGAATGTACCATCTTATAAAATTGACAATTAAATTCAAGGAACGCATT
Organism: Cordilura impudica; assembly: GCA_963682025.1. NCBI lineage: Eukaryota > Metazoa > Arthropoda > Insecta > Diptera > Scathophagidae > Cordilura > Cordilura impudica. The sequence continues at coordinate 197,060,968 of OY821517.1, read as the reverse complement.
TGACATGAAAGTAAGACCGGGAATAGCCATGATTATAGATTTTTCATAAAATAACACTTCCAGTTTGATTTAAAAATGAAACTTTTAAATTAAATTACAATTTTTGTTTCGTGATTTCTGATACGCACTGCATATGTATACTGTTTCTACTATTAAGTGTCGCTTGGTTTCTTGTAAATGTAATAAAAAATTTCGTCCTATTTATAACCTCTCTTAAAATTAAATAAGTATTTATACCTATGATACATATACATACATATATATGAAAATATTAAGCTTTTTGCGGATTTTGAGAGAAAAAGATTTTTTCACATCTAGTTATGTCCGCTACATTTTTTCATCCGAGGCTATTACAAATGCACCAAAATATATCATATTTTGTATTGAACAATTTAGAGGCCTCTTCACATATTTAGTCATGTGAGGGTTAAATAATTCCATGGCTATGTGAACCATATTAAATGGATATTGTATGTTTATGACAAAAAAATATCTATAGCAAAAAAAAATAAACATTTTAATTGGATTTTTGTCTGTGAATTCAAATTACAATGACCGCCATTAACACCCCTTCGTCAATACCAAAACATAAAGCCCTTTTGCAAACACATTTCCGACATGCTTTTCCAAACAAACATGAGTTCAATTCGTTCTTCATATGCGCATAGATGTAACGGTGGCAGATTGCGTGTCGGTCCGTCCTTCTTACTCCAGGGCGCAAATTAAGACTGAACTTTTTTGTTTTGCTTTTTTTTTTTTTTTTTGGTTATCATACACATATAACTAAAAGCCACAACACAACAGATTAACCAAAGTTTTATTTTCAACCTCAGACGAAACGTGTTATAGCGACAAATTCCACATATATATTTTACTTGCAAATACACAACAAAATACATATAAAAATTGCACAAACGTGCCGATAACACAACAATGCTCATTTTTGTAATGGACGAACCAAACAAAAAAGTACACAAAAATAATCATCGGAAATTAAACAACAACGAAAAAAACCACACAGTTAACACAAGAAGAGTGGAGAAAAGGAAATACTCGTAGTCATCAAATATAAGCGCATATTTGTTTAATTTTTTATTTTTTTTTATAAATATAAATGCTTATCTCGGCTCATAAATTAACCCTTGCCGCTTTGACGCGCTAACATTTTTGTTATTTCCATCAACTAAGTCAAAAGTCAACCGAAGACAAAGGGTATCATGCAAACAACATCGTACAACATCACAGCATCATCTAACACTTTTATTCATTCTATTTCCAATTTAATTTTTGGGCAAAATAAACAACAAAACTGTATACTGTCAATGACATTAGCATCCGTTTGTTGTAGCTGATGTTCTCTTTTGTATTAAAGATAACAACACAAGTTGTGTTGTTGTTCAAATGATAAACTCTACTTAAGTTCTCAAAAGAGGTACACATCTAAAGAACAGCTTTATCAAACACCCGTAACGTATTAACCTGCTTATTTCTTTCTTTAATTTTCCACCTAATGCAGTCTTTATTAAGAAACTCTGACAGCTATGTATGCAAGTTCTGGTAACATAAATTGTTTCCAACTTATTGTCATTCAGAAACAAACAAAACTTTTGCAATTAATTTTTCATTAAACAGATGTATGTTTTTCTTTAAGAATGTATAATGTGCATTTAATAGTATGGTTGCCAATGATATTAAGACGATATTAACTACTGCAAAAGTGTGTTGGTTCAATTATTATTCATATGAAAAGCATAAATGTTAATCTATGAATGCGTGTTGTCGTTAAACTGGCGTCACTATGAGCAAAATAATTCTATTCGTTACGTTAAATTTCTTTTCAGAGTATAAAATCTTATACCCCTTTATTTATATGACAGTTGGTATCTGTGGAGCTAAAATATTTTTTTGATCCAAGGCCAGAAATTTTTGAGAAAATTGAGAAAATTGGCTGTTCAGCTTGGATAATTAAAAAATGTAATACCAAGTTCGTTGTTGAGATTATTACAATTATCAATATTGGTGCATTTAACGTCCTTAAATGTTATAAAATTAAATTTTAATACTAGAATTCAACAAAAACAATGTTAACACTTATTTGGTAAACAAAAAAAAAAAAAAAACAGAACTGCAATAGGCACGTTAGTAAGAGAAAGTGCTTAATTGCTTATAAACATGCTTCTATCAGGCACGTTTTTTTATATGGCAAGTTCCCACTTAGAAGCACCAAGTTTTACCAATTTTAAACATTCTGAATAACAAACCTGCTGCCTAGTTAGGCAGAAGTGTAAGACAGAAGTGTACCTTCTGGGTAATATTTATGTATACTCGATATTTATTACCAATATCTTGAATTGAAACCCAAGATTGGGTCTATTCTTCCTACAAACGATTTTAAAATGCCTTCTCCTCGTCAAATCTTCTAATGTGCATTGCTGCGCTTATATATGTATATATGATAACTAAAAAACAAAAACAATTTAAAAATATTAAAATACAAACATGGCGAAAGGATGTGCTGTGTGTATGTCAATTAATTGTGAATGCGAGTTCATTAATATGCATACATCAGAGTGTTACACCCAAAACGTTTGTTTTGTTTTTACAACTCTTAAAATGGAATGCATTATTATGGCCCGAAAGATCGCTGAAATCGATTTTATTTAAAAAAAAAATAGGTTATGAAACATAGCTTTTTTTTATTAGTTTAAGGGGCGCTTTGATGACCTTAAAAGTTACGATAAAATATTACCTACCAAATTCATAATCATTTATTCGAGAATTGTCGTATTTTTATAACCTATGGCGAACCTTTTTGACAAGTGAGTCAAAATTGAATTTATTTTTTGTACTATCAACCTACGGGTTAAGTACTATTTTAGTAATTAAAGATTTAACAAAAATACATGTAAATATGATTTTATTTACTATTCGAACTATTATATATATGATTATTTTATAATAAAAAAATTGATGTATATTTGGTTCATACTTGGAATTCATTTCTTTTACACATGCGGCAGTCATTTCATTACCAAGTCTATTTCTTTGCGTGTATTTTATAAAATTCATTGACGAAAATAAAATTTCGCATACATATGCTGAACCAAACATTGTTAAAAGAGCATTTGCCAGTTTTTTTATTGTATTAAATGTATCTGGTAAAGAGTCCCATTCTTTTAATATTATATTATCAGTTCTTTGTTCGAATACCTTTTTCTTATTGTCAGAAATATTTTCTAAATCCTGTTTTTGCAAATCTGTAATTAAATTTTCAAATTTATTTTTATTTTTATTTATTTTGGAATTCTGCTAATTCCATTTCCAAATTTTCAATAGCTAACCAAGTGAACACGGTTAATTCCAAATTATTAAATTCTATTTTGTGTGGATACAATATAAACTGCAATGTTTTTTCTAAATTCTTAAATTGATTAAATCTATCCAGAAAGGCTTGTTATATTTCCTAAATAACAGTTAAATATTTTTTAATTGATGATCCTGCGTAATATTACTATTTTCAAAGTTTTCAGTTGCTTGGAAATATTTTGCAGATATGGAAAATATTTCAATGTTTTTATTTTCAAATCATTACTAAATATATCAAGTTTTGTCATAAACGTTTTAATATTTTCAAACATGACTAATACAACTTGACCAGGTCCTTGGAGTTTTTTATTCAATTCATTAAAATGCTGAGTGATATCACAGCAAAACATTAGGTCATTTAGCCATTCTATATTTGATAATTCGTCAAAAACATTATTTTTTCATGCAAAAATAGTTTTAGTTCTTCTAATAAATCTACAAACCTATTTAAAACTTGACCACGGCTGAGCCATCGAACATTATTGTACATTAAAAGCCCAGAGTATTGAGAATCAACTTCCACTAATAATTTGGCAAATTCTCGCTTATTTAGAGCTCTTGCATTTATAAAATTGACTATTTTTGTTACAACTGGCATTACGTTGGAAAATGTTTTCAATCCTTGTTTTGCACTTAAGACTTCTTGATGAATGAGGCAGTGAAATTAAATTAAAGAATGTTGAACACTTTGTTTAAGTTGCTGAATAAAACCAATATTTTTGCCAATCATGCTAGGAGCACCATCAGTTGTTACAGAAACAATTTTCTGTAAATCAATATTCGTTTTCATAAATGTATCAGCGAATTCCTTAAAAACATCAAGACCAGTAGTTCTTCCTGTCAATGTTATTAACTTGACCACTTCTTCCATCATTATATTTCCTGATTTATACCTAGAAAAAACTGCAAGTTGTGCGTAACCACTTATGTCCGTGCTCTCATCTAAAGCTATTGAATTCATTTCGGCCCATTTTAAATCGTAATTTATTTGAGAATAAGTATTTTCATCTAATCTTAATATTCGTTCTTTAATTGTATTTCGGCTTATAGGCAACTCATTAATGCGCTTTATTATCAAATATTTTTCTTTAAAATCAGCAAATAGGGCAGCACTACATTCCAAAAACGCTTCTTTTAAAAACTCACCCTCCGTAAGAGGTTTTCCATGTCGTGCGATACAATGTGCTACATGAAAACTAGCAGCTGTAATGTTGTTTTTAGGAATTAGAAATGTTTTAAATACATTAGCTTGTGATTTATATCTGTGGTTTTCTAGAATAACCACGTATGTCATAAGATCAAAATGTTCAGGGGAGCCAAAAAACGTTATATTTGAAATTATGGGCTCGATATAAAAATGTTAGAGCTTTCTATTTAACAGTCCTGTAGATATGGGCAATAAATACTTTATATAAAATTTTGGGTCAATAATCTTCAGAGGAATAGATCCTAGAGAAGGACGAAAAAACAATATGTAAATTACACTTAAAGTGTGTTCAGAGAAAACAACTTATGTCGACAAACGTCGTTTTTTTTGAAAGAGAAAACTACCAATGCAACCACACATGTAGACATAAGTTGTTATTGCTTGAAAAATGGATTTTTTTGTTCGTCAACAAAAAGTTAACGGGAGTTAGGATGAGAATATAATAACGTATCAAGAATAATAGTGACAAGAAATAACAGAAATAAACACACAAGTTTTTATAAGTGGTTATAAACTGAAAACTAATCCAAAATTATTTTGCATTTTTTTTTTCATTAATAACAACGTATGTCGCATTGTATCGTTTTCTGAGAAAATAATTTGTCAGCGATCAAACGTAGGTTGACATACGTCGTTAGTGCTGCAAATTATATTAATAAACATTTAAGTTACGTCGTTATTTAAAGAAAAAAACTCAAAAATGGTCCAATTTTTTTTAAAAAAATTTAACACATGTAAAGAGCATTAAAAATTAATATATTTGGCATCGTTAACTGCAAACTGACAGAAATGGACATACGCGGTTATTCCGGAAAATCACAGATATTCTTTTAGCTTTTGAGAAAATAATTCTTTTTTTTCTTCTTCTGTTAATGAAGCAAGATTTGCATGTATGTATCTTTTCAAAATGTCGTTTTACTTTGTAAGCACGAGACGTACAATATTGTTATACTCAATTAACAAACTGTGATATTGTAGATGTACGAAGAAAACTGTGTAAATTTTGTAGTAGGCTTTGCAAAAATAACACATAAAATGCAAGCAAGAAATTTTTGTGTCTTTTTCTGTACAAAAAAATGAAAAAAACTATGTGGAAAAAAATGAAAAAAATTATGCGGAAAAGTATGGAAATTAGTTTTTTTTTAAATTCCATATTTTTCCACATAATTTTTTTCATTTTTTTCCACAGAAAAGGACACAAAAATTTTTTGCTTGCATTTTATGTGTTATTTTAACAAACCCTACTACAAAATTTTCACAGTTTTCTTCGTACATATACAATTCCACAATTTGTTAATTGAGTAATATCTCAGTTAGAAAAAACTTAATTTTAAAAACTTAGAATTTAAAAATATGGTTTGAAAAAACAAAACACTCGTGGGTCACTTAAAATTGTTGCGTGGGTCAGTGTGTGTCCCGTGGGTCATAGGTTCGCCATCGCTGCCCTATACCACTATGTGGTCTGGGTATAATGACTTTGTGCTGCTGTTTGTAACTACCAAAAATATTTGACCTAGACCCATCTTTTATTATACCGATAGACTTAGAATCACTTTCTGAGTCGATTAAGCGATGTCCGTCCGTCCGTCTGTGTGTCCATGTAAACCTTTTAATCAAACTACAGGTCGCCAATATTTTGATCAAATTTTGTACATAAGCCTTTATCGGCCATAGGATGAACGCTATTGAAATTGGTAAGAATCGTTCCATGTTCATACCTAGTCCCCATACAAATGACCCCTACGAAATCGACATAAATTGCCATAAGATCCAAATTATCATATAGATCTCAGTCAAATTGGGTTTGTATGTGTTTATTACATCCATTAATCAGTAGTCCAAAAATAATCCTATAGGACAATTCTTAGTCATAGGCCCCATGTAGAGCTGATTCCCGATCTTTACTTAAATCTTTCAAAAAACAAAAAAATATTGGACAGATTTTTCTCAAATTTGGTTTGTATATATTTTTTGAAAATATAAGTGACTTTACTAGGATTGGTCCATTTTTCGACCTAGTCCCTATATAAATATAGCATCCGATATGAACTTTATCATATCTGCAGCCAAAAAAAAATAATAAAAATGGCACTCAAATTTGGTTTATGCTTATTTTCTATATCCGATTAGTTGGACCTAAGAAATAGGTTCTATAAACGCATGGTATAGGGTATCGTATAGTCGGTCTAGACCGACTATTATTTTCTTACTTGTTTTTTTAATTTCTTTGTTAGGACGAAAGTGATAGCGTAAACCATGACTGTTTAAATTTTTATATACATTTTATTTTTGTTATTTCTTCTAAAGTGAGAAGTAATAGATTGGTTCGAAATTAAATGTATTTCAAAAGGCCCATCTAATGGATTTATGTATAATTGTCGCATAACTTTTGAGTTATTGAGGTTTGAACTTGAGATATGATGAGTTTTTAATTTAAGTTCAATAAGCCAATAGCTTTTACTGCGGATAAATATATTTATTAGCCTCATACACGGAACTGATATATGCATATGGTTTTCTGAAAATAAAACACGAGGAAATTTTCATAACCTCATTTCTTAGATATAATCGACTTCAGAGATACCACACTGACCTCCAAAAATTTTATAAGTTCTCCAAAAAGCAAACAATTTTATAAACCTAATACTAAACCATTACAAAAAACACAATTTTTTTTAGAGATGTCTCCATATCTTAAACCATGCATTGGTACAATGATGCCATTGATGCCCTCTGTCTGTTGAAAACATTTTCCTGTCTGCAATAGGTCCAGCAGGTTGCAATACTTAGCCTGAAAATATTCCCCATAAGCTGTAACAGTTTGGTGTTGCATTTGGAGCCTCTAGACCGAATAGGTGAGGAGTGACGTATGATAAGATTTCATATAAAAAAAGAAACATTAGTGCAAAATGTGTATACGCAGCAGAACATGTGTATGTATATAGAGACATATCATCAAAAATTCAATTTTAAATTTTTAACTTATTTACCCAAATTTTTTCATATGTAATAATTATATCAATGTTGACGAGAAAGATTTCAATGAAAATGTTAAAACCATTTGAAAAAATATGAATTTTCTATGTTGTATATATGTTGTATATATTATAAGTTTTTTTTTTCATTTGAAAATATTTCTAATTTTTCTAATATACAATTTTTTGTATACAATTGATCATGGTTTGATGAATCCGGTAGCTTTGTTTTGGAGAAAAATCTAAGGAATTTTAAGAATTTAAAATGTTTTTCACATTGAATACTTTCAAATGTTATTGTTTATTATTTGCCAGATCCTAAAATTTTTGCTATAAAATCTAACAAAGATTAAGAAAAGTAAATAAAAATTTATTTCCCATAGACTTGAGAAAAATAATTTACTAAGTCTGGCACCCCTTGGCTTAAAACAATAAATGTATACAAATCATACACGGGACTGCATCGTTTAAATGCCAATGAAATCGTCACCATTGGCATTTAAACGATGTCAATGCCAATTGAATTTTTGGGCATTATCATTATTGATATCAATCCCAACGGCATTATATGTATTTAGGAATGTCTAGCGTATTTTAGAATTGAAGAACAAATTTATGCACCTTAGTTATGGCGACAGTGGTATCAGGAGTAGCTATAAATATGTTTTGCTTCAAAAAGCGGATTAATATTTGTTTTTTGTTATTGCTTTCTACTTGTTTTGAAGAAACGAGAAAAAAAATTAAATCTCTGTTATAGATATTACTCGTATTTTAGGAATTTCATTTCATTTAATTTCATCTAAAACAAATAATTACCATTTAATGACAATGAAATATTTTGGCGTTTCAATTAGTTGCTCTAAGTATGATACAAACAAACGAACTGTGATGTCGGCTACATCAATTATCTACTATGCGTTTGTTTTTAATTAAACATACGGAAATATTATTATTGAGTATGTAATCGTAAATTTGTATTGAAGAATAATGTTTTTTAAAATCTATCTTGTACGTAATCACTTAACAATAAGTATTTACAATAAATTGTATCTTAGGAAAATATAAAAGAGATTTATAAATTTTATAACTGAAAGTAAAATATGTTAAAAAGTAATATCATTTTGTTTATTTTTCTTGGTTTTAATATTAGCTTATTTGATTTTTGACAGCACTGAATCTGCTGTAGCATAAAACATATTCGTCATTACATACAAGAACATTTTTGGTTTTTAAAATATAGAAAGATCATATTACACAAAAAGTAATACTACGAAAGTTGTGGTAACTGATGAATCTATATCGGCATAAGCATGAGCTGCTTTTATAAAATTTAAATCATGTGACGGGGGAGCTTTGGTTGCATTTTCAACAATGTTCTTATTTTATGTTGAAACATATAAAATTTTTAAAAATAATATAATTGTATAATAAAATTGGTTAAAAGTTGTTTTAATTTTTATTCGCGAGCAATAGGCAGACAATTGCAACAGATATATCACAAGGGATAATTTTGATCCCAGGAGCACTGAAGGGTTAAATAAAAAAATTAACTGAATTATATTTCTTAAATTCTAAATAGTTGTTTCATCGAGTTTAATAGAAAAACTCGTTTTCGGTAATCTTTATTTAAAAATATCTTAAAGGCCAAAGCTGCACCTGGCAAATAATGGGTTAGCGTTCTCGGATTTACCCCAATTTTAGGAACGATAGATATACATATTTGATTATAATATATTAAGTAACGCTTTTAAACATTAAACAGTATTTGCAAAGTATTTAAATTTTTTAACAAATTGTCTTTTATTAGCAATTACAAAGGGTTAATGGGGTGATATTATTTTTTCCTGCAACCCTAGGCTATTAAGATAAAATAAAGCATTTAAAAGTAGAGAACTGTTCGATTTTTGATATAAAGAATTTCGTAAGATTACATATACAGAATATTTCACAAAAATCCCATTTTTCTCGAAATCCGCAAAATTAAAATCCTTGTCAAAAAATTCTGGCATATGGATTTACTTAAAACTCACACTGTTAATCTCTAACATGTATTTAACATAACCTTAAAGTGCCAGGTCCATTTTTTAAAATTATAGTTAAGTACTTATAAGTATAGAAACTAGAAAAAAATTATGGCTCTAATCAATTTCTCGAAGTCGAAAAAAATGCCATCAAATTTCATGACTTAGTTTTTTTTAGGTCTGGGGCATTTGCTATTTTTTGGCGAATTTTTATTCTTTTTTGAAGTTTTATAACTTTTTGAAAAGATAATTTAATGCTGATACCGCTTCATATAACAACTTGACGGAAAAATTTAACTATAGAACGAAATTTTCGTAAAATCTTAAAAAAGTCATATTTTCCCCATATAAACACACTTGAAATTCACAATCGATATTCGGCGCGACTTTTCTTAATCCGCTTAACTCCAAACTTCACATTTATAGTTTTATATAAAAACAAAATAAAATGGACCCATCCGCTCCCCAAAATCGCATTTTCTTTTCTAAGAACCACTCTAATTATAGTGCTTTTGTTATAAATCTATGTTTTTGATTTTTAATTAATATGTTACAAGCAAAATCGAATAGAAACGTTATGCTCCATTACTTTGACTTAGCGCATTTTAAAAAGGATGTATTAAAAAAGGAGTTTTTATAAACAACTTAGAGATCTTAATAGTTATTCTACTTTAGTTTATTTATATTTTATTTTATTTATTCGTATCTTGGTTTATGGAATTAATCCTTGCAGACTATTTACAAAGAAAAACATATCAAAATTAATTTTAGTACATAGCTATTCATGAATTTAGAAAGCATATTATTTTACTTTTAATTAGATTAGTATTTAATGAGAAATCAATAATTCTATAAAATTAATTAAATTGAATACACATTCTCCTATGAGGGTCTGCATTTGCATAATTAGCTCTATAGAACTGTACAGACAAAGGTGAGAAGTAACGTGTTGGTCGTTGAGAAATGTTGAATGGTGATATATTGCTTTTAAAATTGGTAGCTTAATAAGGGCAAGTCTGCAGGTAAAGGATGGAAGATTACTTGGATTGAAGTTTAAACTCCGAAGACAAAACAAAAGGAATTGTTTCTGCACAGATTCCAGACTGTCGGCATGAATTTGGTAGATTGGGTCCCAAATTATAGAATAGATCTCACAAGTTTTGGTGACATAGGGATCATTAAACTCTTTAGCCCAACGTTTTATGAAACCAAGTACACCTCTGGCTTTGTTGACAGTAATTGTTATATGAGGAATAAAGCTCAGTTTATGATCCAATAAAACATCAAGATCTATAAAGCTATCTACTTTATCGAGACAATAATCAACTAGCACATAGTTGACAGATATCGGCCTCTTTCTGACGAAACGCATATGTTTACACTTTTTAAGGTTCAGCTCCATTAAATTTTAATTACACCAAGAATAAAATGAATTCAAATCATTTTGGAGAAAAACATGATCAGAGTGTTGATTGTAACAGAATAAAATTTTGACATCACCCGCATAGATCAAGATGTTTGAAAAACGAATAACAATCGGAAGATCGTTTATAAACAAAGAAAAATGAAGCGGTCCAAGATGGCTGCCTTGTGGTACTACCGACATTATATCTATCAGCTTTGAAGTAACATTTTTAAAACATACGTTTTGTGTTCTATTGGTTAAATAAGAATATATCCACTTTGCGCTAAGATTTGAAAATCCCATCAAATGTAATTTCTTAAGAAGAAGTTTAGGATTGACTGTATCAAAAGCCTTGCTGAAGTCAGTATAAACTGCATCTGTTTGCATTCAAGAAAATCACGGTTGGCAATTTTAATAAATTGTAATAGATTTGTAGAGGTTGAACATCGTTTTTGAAAACCATGTTGGAAGGGAGAAATTAACGTATTTACCTGATGACATACATAGATAATCCGTTATAATTTCTTCAAAAATTTTAGGTATAGTACTTAATTTAGAAATTCCACGATAATTAGTAATATCAGCCTTGTTACCAGATTTGAATAGCGGAATAATGAATGAATCCTTCCACATATTGGGAAAATAATCATTCAAGTTATCACATAGAAGGTTGTTCTTTGTACAAAAAAACTCAACACTGTTTAAAAAAAAAAACAATAAATAGCAACTTATTATACATATAATATTCTAGTCAAAAAGAAAAGTACTAAACTTTGAATTTATATGCTTTTATACTTTAAAGGTCAAGTATCTGGTAGCCGTACCAGACATTGACTATAATATGGAGTTAAATCACAGGGAGGGTATAAACGATTCTACATTGCTGAATTTAACATTTTAACTTGTTATACCCCATACCACTCTGTGGTCAGTGTATAATCAGTTAGTGCTGATGTTTGTAACTACCAAAAATATTTGACCTAGACCTAGATCTTTTATTATACCGAATCATTATCTGACTCGATTTAGCGAGTCGAAAATATTGCTCAGAATTTTCTCAAATTTGGTTTATGCTTATAATCTATATCCAATTAGTCGGGTCTAAGAGAAAGGGTCTCTAATGCATGTATAGTCGGTATAGACCGAATATAAATTTCTTAACTGTTTTCTGTTAAAATGAGGCAAGAGAGCAATAAGTTGATGTTGTTGTATTTTTGACCTAAAGTATTTATTAAAATAAACGTATTAAAAGTGTAATACGAATAAAAACAAAATTATTTTAGTAATGAAATAAAAATGGAAAGGTTTTCTTACATTTTGAGTACCAGCCCGTATATAGAGATATACATATATAACATGGCCGTAACAAGCAAAAAAAAATTCAAAATTGACTCTTCGTATTTTTTTTTTATAAATAAATCCATCTTTGTTTTTTAAGCTTGATTCTAAAATTTGGGTATTAAGTTTTAAGTAGTTTTTGTTTTATGATCTTTTTTGCTTCTCCTCTAAAGTAAAAATGTTAGTTACGGCCTTCTGCATTTCAGTTGACAATATGTTTTAAGTGAGCAATGAAGATACAGGAATTTCCATTTTTTTTAACCCTAATTGTTTATAAAATTATTTCAGGCTGCTTTGCCGCAAATAACATACATTTTGTTATTTATAATTAAAAAAAAAAACTGTCGTTGTTCATTTGTGGTCCAAAATATAATATACATTTTGTAAAATCTTTTGTAACACTACATAATTTGTGACTTTACCACACCACCAACTAAAATAAATATAACTTTAGATTTTTTTAATTATATTGACATAGCAGAAATATAACTAAGATTAATAATAGTCGTAAGCTTCTAGAGTTAATTATTGCTAATCAATATATTTTTTGTAATACTTAAAATTAATCTGTGTGTTTTACACCAGTCTATCAGTTACTAGAAAAATAACAAAAAATTTTTTAAATTTTGGTAAAAAATAATAAGAATCAAAATATCATAATAAGAATCAAAATATCATAAAGATATTTTGATTCTTATATGATTAAGATTTTAATTTAAGGACTTCTATATTTTTATATTTTTCAAACATGCCCAATTGTATTTAATTGAGATTTAACTCGTTACTATTTTGCATGGACAAAAGTTCTTACGACTTTAATTATTAACTTATCTCGGGCTAAACATTATTAAAAAAAAAAAATATTTTTTATATTCTTCACTATAAGTTAATACAGCCTGTGTTCAAAGGAAAAGGGTGACTTTTGTTATAAAATGGAAAATCTTTATTAATTGTCCCAAATCAGTTTCATCTCTTTCAGAATAATCCTACCGCGATCAAATAAGCTCATGCCACCGTTTTTTCCTATCCTCGAAACAGTTCTTAAAGCATCCGATATCCGGAATGGCATTCAAAGCGCGCTGCTATACGGTTTTTATTAAATCAATCGATTCACAAATGTGTCCCTGAGAGGTTTGAGTTTACCCAGAAGTCGAAATGTACTAAATAAGGTACCACAATTCTGGCCACTTCTGTGGGACACCAATAATTGTCATAGTTAACAGTTTGGCCCAGTGGAAGGATAATCTAATTATTTTTGAACTACTTTGACGTGAACTTCTCGGTATTGGTCCACCTTTTCTAATATATTCACTTGATTGAATAATTGTTTTTTTGTCGTGGAGATAGATCAAATCCCAATCATCCGTAATAATGTGTTTTATTAAAAAGCATTATTATTGTAAATCATTGTAAACTAAAATATCTTTAAAAAATCAGCTAAATCAGTAAGAAATATAATTGTCAAAAGATATTTTTCTTTGCTTTCCTTGACGTATTGTTCATCAAGTGATGTTTCGTCTTGGTTTAACAAAATTAGATATTAATAAAATCGACAAATTCATTATTAGTTGTTTTCAAAAACGAACGTTACAACTGAACCAATGAAATTTTGGCTCAAATATCAAAAGCAGTTAACCATCCAAATCCAATCGATAAGCCCACAAGCTTAAATTGGACAGTTACTTTATAAATTTGGCATTTTATTATATAAATATGGATCGAATGTCATAAAGATTATATAAGTCAGATCCATCTGTCAATAGGCGGAAATCATTAGCGGATAGACAAGATGGGGTATTATGTTAATTTTTATTTATTTTTTTTAATTTCTGTTTTCTATAATAGGATATTTAATTTTTTTTTAATGCATATTAAGATTAAAATAGTTTTAATTGTCATAACTTGATAAGAAAACATTTTCTCATAACGTCAACATATGGTATAAATTAAAACTCATCTTCAAGTCTTACAAAAAGCCGAAAGACTTAAAAATATTCATTAACACAGAAATGTATCTTAAAATACGTACGATTCAGTGTAAAGTTCTCAAGACAGGGAATGAATCTCCTCACTACTGACTTCACAAAACACTGCACCCCATTATACACATATCATTGTATTGGCTTTTGCATACAAAACACTTGAAAAAAAGCCAACTAATTACGAAATTATTTTTGCCAAAAATGCTCACCAAAGGGGAAATCTGGAAAAGCTTTTTCTTTTGGCTTTCATCATTCACAGTAATCATGAGGGATTAATTTTGTAAGATTATAATGGAGAAGATATTTCACGCCATTACAAACATCTATTGATATGGCAGCAACTAATTTATATTAACTGTTTTTAGAACAATTTATGGCTACAACTGAGTATAGATTTGTGAGAGGGTTGTTGGTAGCCAAAGCAAAAAGTATTTGTGTACAATGAAGCCTTTGTAAGTCTCTAAGGAGTAATTTATAAAATTAAAAACAAACAAAATAAATATCAATGGCTGGCTATTGTTGTTTGGGTTGTTCTTAGTCATTGATATAAGTAATGTTGTTGAAAAATTTAATATAAATTTAAAGATTTTGCAGTTCTTGTACAAAAACTTAAATAAAAAAAACACCTTTCATTAAAATTACTCTAGCAGGTTTTTTGGTATTGCTTTTTTTTTTTGTAATCTGCCACCCTTACTTCTAACTATTAAGAGAAAAAAACAAACCATAAATATTTTTTAGCATGTTTCGTAAAACAAAACAGCAACTAAAACTACATTACGTTATACCGTTTTTTGTAAATCGAAGAGAAAAAAGTGGTCATTACAAACATACACCCCTCAGAATCTTTGAGGTTGTCTTTAATCTTTTGTTCTGATGGGGGGGGGCAACTGGAAGTTAGTTACAAAGACAGAATGACTAGAAATGATGGCAAAGAAGCTTTGTATTTTGTTGCCTAAGTATCTCATATATTATGTGCTTACGTTCGTTCTGTTTGTTGTAAGGACAGGGTCAGATTTAAATTTAAGAAATTTTTAAAAAGGGCCTCCAATATTTTCCTAACTCAAATCGTTTTATATATTTATTCAAATTCATTGATTATTTTTATATTTAGATATGTGCTACATTTTGATTCTTAAAATATTTCTTTTTCTTTTGTTGAAATATTGTTTTTCAATATCTTTGAAAATCATTCAAGGCAGGCGCCCCACAAAATTGACTGACTACCTTAACTAAGGCTTGCTTGTTTGTACATATTTCCACTCCCGTTTTTCTTTTTTGCTTTTTCTTATTATTGTATATTGTTTGTTGGCTGGCATAGTAATGAGCCACATCCAAATAAACGCATATTTTTACCCAAACTCTGTTAACGTTTTAAAAAGAAAATGCCTTATTTTCACCACACACCATTCACATAATTCTAAAAGATGTCTGCTTATATTTGTTTGCTACATTCTTACACGGGGGTGTGATAAGACAAAATACCCACAATAAATGTGAAAAATATATGACCAAACCTACAATATATTTGGATAACTTAGACAGTAGAGACCGAGAAAAAAACACCAAAACAAATCCCCAAATTATAAGAAAACACATGACTCCTGGTATAAACCAACAAAAAAAAAGAAGAAAAAACAAGAAAATCCGACTCAAAAACTTTTACGCAAATACTTAAATTAACAAAAAACAGAGCTGAAAATAACTTATGAAGGACCAACAGGAACGCAAAACATTTTAACAATAAATTTTCCAAGGCACATGTTGTACTTAACTACAGACTTTTGTTTTGTTTTGGATTATTATTTTTTTTGGTTTGGTTTGTATCTTTTATCGTGTGTTAGTTCAAAAAGCTTAAATTACAAAAAAAAGAATATTAAATGAAAAATTGGTGCGTTTTCATGGATGTGTCAAGCACAGATGTATGCTGGTTATGTATGGTCTTGTAACAGACTGACGGACAGACGTTTACACATTTGTACATAGAATCAAACATTCTAACATTTAGGTATATGCACAGACGTGTATGGAAATAATAAGCATAACCCGGAAAAAGTGGTGGCCATTAAATATGTTACGCCTGGCTGTATCTCTGTCTCTTCCTTTTCAAATATGTATCTATATGTGCGTTTTTTTGTCTTATTGAATTGAACATTAAGCGTCCTGAAAACTATAATCCTAAAGATACTTTTTCTTTTAGATATATTACAATTTTAATTCTCGTTGGTCAGTTGATTGATATTTCAAGGGTAGAATAATAATAATGCCAAAAAAATGGAAATTTTAAACATTTATTTTGTAAAACCTCAATTAACCCATTCTACACTGTGAACATTCGAATTTACATTAATACTCTAATCTGTCTTAGTAAATGTTTGTATGGCATCACAAAACTCACATCAGTTTGTTAAAAAAAAAACTGTTTTTAGGGTTAGCCAAACGGGTAAGCCGGTTTATTGAACATTTTCAAATAATGTACCGCTAATTCGGTAAAATTTTCTCTGAATATATTATCTTATAGATAACAAGTAAGAAAATTATAGTCGGTCTAGACCGACTATACGATACCCTATACCATGCGTTTAGAAACCCTATCTCTTAGGCCCAACTAACTGGACATTGAAAATAAGCATAAACCAAATTTGAGTGGGATTTTTATTAATTTTTTTGGCTGCAGATATGAAAAAGTTCATATCGGATGCTATATCTATAAAGGGACTAGGTCCAAAAATGGACCGATCTTGACAATATTTGGTAAAGTCACTTTTATTTTGAAAAAATATATACAAACCAAATTTGAGAAAAATCTGTGCAATATTTTTGTTTTTTGATAGATTTAAGTGAAGATCGGGAAGCAGCTCTATATGGGGTCAAAGGGATCATTTTTGGACTACTCATTAGTGGATGTAATGAACGCATACAAACCCAATTTGAGTAAGATCTATATGACAATTTGGATCTTATGGCAATTTATGTCGATTTCATAGGGGTAATTTGTATGGGGGCTAGGTCTGAACATGGACCGATTCTCACCAATTTCAATAGCGTTCATCCCATGGCCGATAGAAGCTTATATACCAAATTTCGTCAAAATATATTCATATTTGCGACCTGCAGTTTGATTACAAGCTTTACATGGACACACAGACGGACGGACGGACGGACGGACGGACGGACGGACGGACGGACGGACATTGTTAAATCAACTCAGAAAGTGATTCTGATTCGATCGGTATAATTAAAGATGGGTCTAGGTCAAATATTTTTGGTTGTTACAAACAGCAGCACAAAGTCATTATACCCAAACCACATAGTGGTATAGGGTATAAAAATGGAGTTTAGTATGCTTGTACGATTCTTTGTGGTGTATAGGAGACTGCAACATCATCTTAAATTTTTTACAGTAGGTTACTGCCTATTCGGAATGAAAAATATGCTATATTTTTTGGATTTTTCAAATGGGCGTGTCAACTCCCATATAAAGTGATTTTTTAACATATAATATTACCATAAAATATCTGGAGTACTACTACAGCAAGAGTTCTGAAACTATGTGCATGGATAAGATTAGTGGGCGTGGCACCCCAAATACAAAGTAACTATTTAATCCAGTGGTGGCCATCGAGAGAATTGAATTAGCAATAGTGTTTATGAGCATGTGTTAGTTGTACTACACTGATCGAAATCCATGGACGTAACACAATGCCGATATTAAATGGGTTTGTGTAGATTTTGTATGAATGTTTATATGAATGCATAAAAGGGAAAATAGTTGAGTTCACGAAGAATATGGTAAAATTTTAAATATATTTTGTGGTTTTAAGATTTTAAATCTTACATTCTGAAAATGTAAAACAGAATGTGAAGAACATTTAATCTCTTTTATCCATAAGTTTGAAGTTTATTAAATCAAATAAGTAATAATAAGTAATTCATTTCTTTAAAAAACAGAAAAAAAACACAAAATAGCCAAACTTACCAGCATGCAGTAACTGGATGTTTTTTAAAATTAAAAAAAAATGCATAAAAGACAAATGTCAAATGGAGGCGACATATGTAATTTATAGAAAATGTTTAATTTATAGTTTATCAAGTATTCGAAATTTTCTCTACATTTTTGGTTTCTTTTAAACAAATATTCTCTGTGTACCTATTAAAAAAAAAATATATATATATATATATGAGTTTCAAAAGGCAATACGACAAAGACCTGCTTTGTTCAAAAGCTTTCATGAGACTGAATGAAATTGTTGTTTACTTTTACTCCTTGGTGAGTATTTTAGTTTTCGTTCGGCTGTATACATATAAGAAGCCGAGCACCAGCGTGTTTGGCACGGCCTGTCCATAAAATGGACAGGAATGAAGTACTATGAAAATGACAGTCTTGAAACTTTTGCTAAGTACATTTATTACCAATATGAGTAGTCGTGGAAAATATGGGTGGAATTGCCAAAACCAAAAATCGCGAATAACCAAATTTGTCAAAATAAAACAACAATCGCCAAAATCACCAAAATAAAAAATATAACAAAAAACAAAAATTGTCGAGTCAAAAATTGCAAAAAAAAAAAAAAAAATGCCAAAATCGAAAATCGCGAATATCAAAAATCGCGAAAAAAAAAATCGCCAATTCAAAATAGCCAAAACCGAAAAACGCGAAAAACAAAAATTGCGAAAAATCAAAAATGTTTATAATTCAAAATCGCAAAAAACTAAAATCGCTAAAGCCAAAAATCGCTATAAGTAAAAATCGCCAAAGTTAAAACTCGCCAAAATCAAAAATAGCATAAAAATAGCCGAAGTCAAAATTTAAAATCGCAAAAACAAAAATCGACAAAATCAAAATCGCCAAAAATAAATAAAATAAGTTTCTACAAAATGTATTCCCAGTTTTTTATTTCTTGACGATGGGTTTAGCGAAGCGCATTGGGTTACAGCTAATTTCTAATAAAAAAAACAATTTAAAATGCAAAACTTTACAATGGAACATGTTTATATTTTTTAATTATTCTATTTAATTCTCTTTTTTTCTAATTGTTTGAGGTGTATTATGGTAACTAAAGTTTCTCCAACTGCTTGACTAGCTAGAGCTAAAGTGGATGGGAATGCATTATTTAGTAATTTTCTAAATTATATTATAATTTCTTCCCGCGGATAATTTTCCACTACATAAAGCTTTGTAGCTTTCAGCAGTTAAGTAAACTAAATGACGACATATGTACATTAGTTAAGCATGATTTGATCATTATTTCTCTTTGAAATAGCATGAAAGCATCTCTTGGTTTATTAAATTATTATTATTATTTTTTTTATTAACATACTTGTTCTTGTATTTAATAAAGGCAAAGACGACTTGTTTGATTTATGCTCAATTTTCATTTTTAAAAAGTCAAACTTTAACTATTTTTATTATTATTTATAAATGAAGTCTTGCTAAATTTTTAGGTAAAACGCATTTTTTTTTTAGAGTTTTTCGGTTTTCTATGACACTGTATAATAATTTCTTATGTTTATACTCTATACCACTATGTGGTTTGGGTATAATGACTTTGTGCTGCTGTTTGTAACTACCAAAAATATTTGACCTACACCCATCTTTAATTATACCTATCGAATCAGAATCACTATCTGATTCGATTTAACGATGTCCGTCCGTCCGTCCGTCCGTCCGTCCATCCGTCCGTCCGTCCGTCCATCCGTCCGTCCATCCGTCCGCCCATCCGTCCGTCCATCCGTCCGTCCGTCCGTCTGTGTGTCCATGTAAAGCTTCTAATCAAACTGCAGGTCGCAAATATGAATATATTTTGATGAAATTTGGTATTTAATCTTTTATCGGGCAGGGGATGAACGCTATTGAAATTGGTGAGAATCGGTTCAGACCTAGCCCCCATACAAATGACCCATATGAAATCAACATATATTGCCATAAGATCCAAATTATCATACAAATCTTAGTCAAATTGGGTTTGTATGTATATATTATATCCACTAATAAGTAGTCGAAAAATGATCCCTATTAGACAACTCTTAGTCATAGGCCCCATATAGAGCTGCTTCCCGATCTTCACTTAAATCTATCAAAAACAAAAATATTGCATTGACTCTTCTCAAATTTTGTTTGTATATATTTTTGCAAAATACAAGAGACTTTACCAAACATGCTCAGGATCGGTCCATTTTTGGGCCTAGTCTCCATATAGATATAGCATCCGATATGAACTTTTTCATATCTGCAGCCGAAAATATTAATAAAAATCCCACTCAAATTTGGTTTATGCTTATTTTCTATATCCAGTTAGTTGGCCCTGAGAGATAGGGTCTCTTAACGCATGGTATAGGGTATTGTATCGTATAATTTTCTTACTTGTTTTTTTTTTGTTACTTTCCGCATATAGGTTCATAATAGTTAGTCTTTTAACAAAAAATTCGGTAAATTACAGATAACCCGGAAATAGTTTGCGTTTTCTTTTACCCAATTACCGGGTTTTTCAACCATCGGTAAATTTACTAGCAGTATTAACAATGGATAATTTTTCATTAAATTTTAACAGATATTTTTCTTGAAAATTTCTTTAACATTAAATATCATTTTATTATTTGTAGTTCTTTTTTATTATATTTGATCATTGGCTCATGTTCCATATCATTGGCTCATTGATTTTTTATTGAAATTTTCTGCTTTTATTGTTTTTTTAATGATTTCACACATTGTAAGTTTTTGTTTTTTGTTGTTTGGTTAACCGTATTTTAACGATTTTTATGTGACTACTTTTCTTAAGTTTTGTATGTATGAGTAATTTTTTTTGCCATTGTAATTCAATTGACTGGCGGACGACATACCTCTACGCATAAGCAATTTACCCTTTATATTTTCATATTCAACATTTATACAGTTCAATGAACAGTTAACATTTTCAAATATATGTGTAGGTTTTAATGGGAATTTTCTTGACAATACTACAACAAACTAAGAAAATTCATGGAAATTCCATTCAATCATTTACTGTGGAATTTTGAGCAGCATTTGAAACTGGATATCGATTTTGTAGCTGGTGAGTGTTAAATGTTGAATATTTGATAAATGCAAAAATATACTGTCATTACAAAACATTGTGTTTAAAAAAAGAGTAAAATTAATCAAGTAAAAGTTTAAATATAATTTAAGGTGAATCAAATATATAAAGTGTTAAAAGAAATAAAAAGATTAGGGAGTAAATTTATTTTAATCACCTTAAAATGTTTGAGGTGAAAAAAAATAAGTTTTTTCAACTGTTAAAATTGAAATAGATCAAATATAAAACATACTGTCGTGGAAATATAAGTGACGATAAATACAGTGACCGTCGCATAACCGGACATTATTTGTTTGCTATGTATGTGTATGCTGTAAATTAAAAAAATTTACTAAATACAATTTGTAAATAAAATTTTTGCACATGAAGAATAAATTAATTTTATTTTTATCTTTCTTTTAACCCATACTCTCTGTCTGTCTGCCATGGGTGGACCCCATTCCCCCTTATCCAATTGAGCTGTAACTTGCCCATAGTCTTGTCGTGATTACAGATTAATTTTGGGGTAGTCACGCACAGTTACGCGTGGTCACGCACAGTCACGGAGTAATCTAAATGTCATTTCCGCTCATCCGATCGATCTCAAACTTGGTCGATAGACTTGCTGTGAAAAAATATTAACTTTGACATAGTCACGCACAGTCACGGAGAGATTAAAACCCCACTTCCCATCATCCGATGGATCTGAAACTTTGTCCATAGACTTGTTTTGGCCAAAGATTAATTTTAAGATAGTCACACACAGTCACGCACAGTCTAGTGGATATTTAAAACTCATATGCATAAGGAAAGAAAGAGTTTTAATAAGAACTTTGTTTTTATGGGTTACAATATTAAATATAACAAATACAAAAAAATGCTCAACTTCAATAAAATATATTCTAGTGAATATCAAAAAGGACAACATTTCCGTTTTTGGGTTCTCAAATAAATGTTTACACACTTAAACTTAATTCGATTAAATGTTTAATTTTTTGTATATTTATGGATTTCTAGTTGGTAATATTTTGAGTGTCAATTACTAATTGCAAACATCTGCGCATTGAATATTCTGCATGTATTTTTCCCACTCTTCTTAAATAAATTTTATTTTTTTTTTAAGAGTTCATATCAAGACTCTGGACAAGGGTATCAATAACATTTTGTACAGTTTTGGTACATTTTTTAAAATATCAAGATAAACTTTTTCGGCTATTATTTCCTGAGCTTGATATACAATCCCATAACATAGCTGACAGTTTTTCAAATTTTATTGTACGAAATAAATATTTATTTTCTAATGCTGATAGAGGTTTTTGACAAAATTTTTGGTGTCCATCATGATAGTACAACATCACTTTCGTCTCATAACAGAAAATAACGTAATCCCAGTACTCTGGACGAACTGAAATGTGTTCTGGATTATCGCTTATCGTAATAATAATTGAATAATATCTTGCAAAACTCGTTTTCCTGGCATTGTTTTATTTAAATAAGCGCTCACTTGTTATACGTATGACAATTTTGTGGTTTTCTGGGATAACCGCGTATGTCCATTTTTGTCACTTTTGAGTTAACGATGCCAAATATATTAATTTTTAACACTCTTTACATGTGTTCAAATTTTTTTTAAAAAATTATTGACCATTTTTGAGTTTTTTCTTTAATAACGACGTAACTCAAATGTTTATTAAATTAATTTGCAGCACGAACGACGTATGTCAAACTACGTTTGATCGCTGACAAATGATTTTCTCAGAAAACGACACATACCGACATACGTTGTTATTAATGAAAAAAATGCAAAATAATTTTGGTCTAGTTTTCAGTTTATAACCATTTATAAAAACTTGTGTGTTTATTTCTGTTTTTTTGTCACTATTATTCTTGATACGTTGTTATATTCTCATCCTAAGTCCCGTTAACTTTTTGTTGACGAACAAAAAATCAATTTTTCAAGCAACAGCAACTTATGTCTACATGGGTGGTTGCATTGGTAGTTTTCTTTTCCAAAGAAAACGACGTTTGTCGACATAAGTTTAAGTGTAACTTACATATTGTTTTTTCGTCCTTCTCCAGGATCTATTCCTCTGAAGATTTTTGACTCAAAATTTTATATAAAGTATTTATTGCCCATATATACAGGCCTGTTAAATCAAAAGCTCCAAAAACTTTATATCGAGCCCATAATTTCAAATATAACGTTTTTTGGCTCTGCTGAACATTTTGATTTTATGACATACACGGTTATTCTAGAAAACCCGACAATTGTGGTGTACTTAAAAGCTATGCAACCTTTTTCACATGCAATAGCATTAATGAAAAACCCAAATACAAAAAGTGCGGGGAAAATTAACGCATTTATTCTTGTCTTCACTCATTATGCAAAGATATTTTTGATACCATTCATATTGAGTAAACATCGTTTTTTGTTGTTGTTGTTGTAAAGTGTGTCTTTTTTAATATGTTGGCGTTTTAGTCCTGAACAAGTACAGTAACGGTATGTGTGTAAAAAACGAATACATAAATAACCTGTTGTTAAAATTCTTAAATGAAAATAACATTTTCAACTTTTTTTTTTTACTGTGCAAAGATTTTTTTGTCAAACTGCATTTTTGTCCCTGCATTTGACCTTACATTTTCTTTCAAAATGTTGATGTAATAAAATTTTCCATCAAAAAAATGCATTTGACATACAGCCCCAAACACAGCAGAGCCTCGTCCATGGTAATCAAGGGCTTTTATGTTTTGATGATTAAATTCTGTAAACCAAATATGCCACACATCTTGCCATCTGAATCATGTAAATTAAATTTTCTTTCGTCAGTGAACAGAACCTTATAATGAATGAAAACTAGCAATGACAATTTAATTTATGATATCTTCACATCTAATTACCTTATTCCAACATTTTTCTCTACCAACTCTAAATTTAAAAGGATCTTGCTTGATTTTGTCTCATAAAGATCGCTTTTTTATTCAGTAAATGTTTTGCCTTGACCTTTTCTGCTTCTCATAGTTAACCTAAACTCATTTCGGGCCTCCTAAATTCAAAAGTCAATTAAAACATTAACTGTCTTATTTCGACTGTAGATTGTTTTCTTTTGGGCCATTTCTAAAATAACTTTGTTAAAAAATAAAACTGTCAAAACTAAAAAGTTGTTAATGAATGTGACAAAAAAAAAAAAAAACAAGTTTTGAGTACGTTGTACGATAGTACCAAAAATTTAGTTGATTTGATTTCCAATACAAATTTACCATTATTATGACGAATGTTGTTGTTTTTTTTTAGTGCTGGAAAATAATAGGATGTATAGTGTAAGTTAAAGTGAAAAAATCCATATACCTAGTACAAAAATTTTATTATTTATCAGACGAACACTTTTCCGATTGTGCGATGGAGTCACTGTATATTGAAGGTAAAAAAAATAAAAAATATTCAATAATACTTTTTAATTCTTACTAGACGACCCCTGCTACTCCGCAGCATTATATTATATTATATTAATTTTTATAATATAATACCAAAATTTGTCAAGAGAAGATAACGTACAGTAATGCCAAAATATGCCAAGATAACTTAACGTATAGTAAAAGTAAAGTTGATTCTCCACACATAACTTTCCTCAAACCCAACGAATTTAAGCAGTTAATAGCTCAAAAGAAGGAGCTTGATCCACTGAGTGTTCTTAGACCTATGTCAACAGCGTTAATTAGAACTCTAGTTATAGAGGTTTGAGAGAAGAAAAATATTGAAAAAAATCTTGAATGCAAAGTTTATTCATAAATTCTTTTAATATATAAGATATTTAAAATAATGCAGTTTCAACAAAGAATAGGGAAAATATTAATTTCATTGTATACCCAATATATATTTGATACATATATACAGTGAAGAACTAAAACGATTTTTAAAATAATAAAATGCTTCATATCATATGCACAAAGATAAAGCATAATAATTATGAATATATAAAACATATATATATATATATATATATTAGGGCGGGTCGATTTATTTTTCGACAATTTCCATATGATTTCCGTATTCTATGGGTTATTCCATGAAAATTTGCCAAAGGAACCATACCTCTATCGTTAAAATCGAGTCCCCTACTTTTTGTTGGTAGATTTTTTCAATTCGTAATGGAATAACCCATAGAATACGGAAATCATAGGGAAATTGGTGAATTTTTTCACTCCCTACAAATCGACCCGCCCTAATATATATATATATCTATATATATTATATATATATGTTTGCAACACCATTGATTTGAACTTATGGCCACATAACAATTTTTTATTTTTTTTTTTTGAAAACATTTAAAATTTTCCTAATTTAAATTTTTTTGATACATAATTTATAATGTCTTAATGATTTCAATATATTTAAATATATTTTCTACTAAATATGTTTAAACGTTATTCTTTAAAACTCCTCGGTTTCTAATAATTTCCCTATAGAATATCACAAACCTAACAATTATTATTATTAATTATTTCCTGTAGACATATATTCTCCAACACTATCGTCATTGTTAGTCCGAGTTCGCACAAGGCAAGTTTTGTGGCGCAATTCTTGAGTTTGTGGGAGAGAGGGGAAAGAAGAGTGGTTTTTGGTGCGGAGTTGCTTGTACTCGGCAACTCGTTTTGTTGTGCAATTCGTAATTATAAACACGAAGTTAGCTGCAGCTTATTATATGACTATTATTATTTCTTTTCATTCTTTGCTTCGCTGTGAAAAATTATTATTATTATTTCATTTATTTTAATATTTTTTTTTTTATTATTTCATTTTTTCTTTGACTTCCATTTTTTCACACAAATAGATTTTTCACTTTGGGCCAATAATAAATTCTTTTTACACAAGCTAATAAAGTGAACTGTCAAAAATGTAAGAATTTGAAAGCAAACGAAAACGAAAAGTTGCGGCAATAAATTTCTCTGTGTGAACATTAAGGCAACTTTAAAAGAGAATTGAAAAAAGTTGCGCAACAAAAATTTCCTTGTGTGAACCCAGACTTAGCAACACATTGACATCGGCAACTGTGTTATAATGAAAACTGACTAAGTCTCATTTTCTGAGTTCATCTACATCACACAGGGTGCAAATATGTATATATTAAAATGTAATTTTGTATATAAGTTTCTGTCTATTAAAATTGATCAAATTTTTTTTTTCAGACCCAGCCAATCGGTCTGAAACTGGTGAAAATCGGTACATGTTAGACATAGTCCCATACAAATAAACCCTATGAGATATATTTAAATTGTCCTAAGATCCAAAATATCAAATAGATCTTTCAATTTTTGCTTGTGTATATCCATTACACCCATTAGTTCACTTCAATCTATAGAAAAAAAAATATTTCAGAGATTTCTATGAAAAATAAGTGATTTTAACAAGTATGTTTCTGATCGGCCCATTTTTCGATCTAGTCCCAATAAAAAATACCATCCGCTATGATGTTTTTCATATAGACAGTCAGCAAATTTATGGTAATGCTTATTTTCTATATCCAATTAGTTGAACCTTTCTCTAAACTCATAGTATAAGGTATCATATCGTCGGTCTAGAGCAATTGTAATATTCTTAATTGTTTTTGTTTTATAAAATATTTTGTTTACTCTATATATTTTTAAAGCTGAAAACTGTCAATTCCGTTGTCTCAAATTCGAATTTATAACAACCCAATTAATGTGAAATATTGTTAATGGAACCGAATTAATGGAAAATTGGAATTAATGAACTATTCGGTGGATATAAACGAATAGACTTAGAATCATATAAATGAGAAATTAACTTGTGATAAGTTCATACCAACCGAATTCTTTTGTGAGTGTGTGCTGTGCGCAGAATGACTAATTTTTGATAAAAAAATTTTTACAAAATATTTGCAATTTGTTTCAATTATTTATCCAGTTTTAAAAATTTATTTTATTTAACTATTAAAAATTACATTCTGTTTTCTTTCATGTCTTGTACAATAACAAAAATAAAATTACCCCTAAAATGTTGTTCATATCTTCTTTTTTTGGTCTTGTCTGTTGCTGTTGTTGTAATCTCTACCCATAATGGTTACTTATTATACAACTAACAATGGTTTCAATGGCTGTCTGAATTGTTATTATATGTTTGTGAGTTTCTTACTATTTTGTTGTTATTGCTGTCAGTTTTAGAGTTGAATTTTTGGGGTTCAATATTCCTTGCAACCACCATCATTGTATGGAAACTTTAACATGAAGAGTATATGCGTGTGTATTTCACACAGTCTATGTCTCAAACAGCAGGGGGTCCTTTAGTTTAGTTGTCATTTATTTGAGTTAATTTTACATTTTGTTCTGTTGTCAGTCCTATGCTGTCTGTCTTACCTGATTTTATATTAAATATTAAATTAAAAGGAATGCAAAATACGTGTATCATAGTAACTTTGGATACAAAAGACAAAAAACGGAAAATCAATAATTAAACTATTTTAGAAATAGTTGATGTGAAAACTACAGTGCGACCTAGGTTTACTATTACCATAATATTTTATTTAATTTTTACGTTATAAACTACTGCTTTACCCAACCATAAAAATTTAATAAAATTCAATTGATACAACGGTAGGTAGTTCCAACATTAATCTTACTTGTGTCCCACTGTAGTTTATATTAATTAAGTAAAACATATTTTCATAACATGCCATTCATCACTGAATGATGTGTTGTAGATTAAACTTTAATTCAAATGTAAACTAAAACATCGAATAAGATTTGTGTTTTTATAACAACTAAATAATTGGAATTTTATGACGAAGTCATTCCATGCACACATTCTTGATGATTAATGAGGTGTTACCAAAAAAATAAATACCATATAATTAACAATAAATCCCAAAATTTGACCGAGCAAACGAAACAAGGTGTTGTCTTATGGTCGTAAAAAAGTACTTATAAAATAATAAAATACGAGTATATAATGATTTTGCTTTGGAACACTATAAAAAACACAGAAAACAATGAATTAACTGCACATTAAAAAATCTATAAAATAAAAAAAAAAAAAAAAATTTATAGAGATCATAAAAATAATTTACTGGCACAAGCTCCAAAAAAAATTTACAAAAGAAGAACACAGAATGACTTTATAAATGGTAGTAAACATTTAAATAGCTAAAAAAATAATTGTGTTACTCATTAAATATTGCTACTACATATTACGAGAAAAAATCAATAACACAATATTTAATTGTTAACAAACTCTTTTTGTTAAAACGGAAATAACACCATTATAAGTTACTTATTACAGTGGTTTGCCATGGATGACGTTGTAAAGAAAATAATACGATTCATATATGCAGACATAAAATCCAACTTATCAAACACTTAACACTATCTTTACCGACATTTTGAAAATTCCCATCTACCATAAGCAGTCAGTCAAACTGATTAAAAAAATATGTATTTATTGTATTTTTAATCATTCAAAGCTATACGTAAAGAGCTGTATTAAAAGACTGTATTAAACTAATCAAATATAATGCGATAAATATGTATATGAAAGAATTAGTTTCTATATTTCAAAAATTTCGATTTGTTTTTTGTGAATATCTTTTGCTACCGAAGTCCAATTTTAATTTCAAATATATTTTTTTAATTTTCAAAGTGAATTATTTTTAATGGTAGTGTTAATAATGAATTTATTATTTAGCATAATTCATACTGTTCTGCTTTTTATGCAGAAATACTTTAATTTGCTAATAATAACTCAGTATTAAGCAAATAAAAACGTACCATATACCGTACTGAAGGTATGGTAACTGCGACTTATCAAACACACTACAGGCTATTAGTATGGGTGCTTGATAACTACGTGACTTTTTGAGCTTTTCGTATCTGACGCAACATGAAGGAGGGTTTGCACCGTTTCGTAAACGCTGAGAAATACTTGGATCCGTCACAAAACACCAGAGACCGAGGAACACTAAAATCAGTGGTCTGTTCTGGATGAACTTGCACTAAATACGGTCAAGGTGGGGTCTGTTGGTGAACACGGTCGTAGCGACAGTTTTTTGGGATGAATGCGGTGTCATTCACATCGATTACCTTGAAAAGGGTGAAACGATCACCGGCGAATATTACTCACAGTTCTGACGAAGAAAAAACAGCTCTTGCCATGAAAACACACCGCCGCATATGTGTGTTGTCGTCAACGTTTAGTTGAGGTAGAAAAAAATTTTTCAATTTACAAAAATATTTTTAAAAAAATCATAGAGGAAAATTTTATATTACCTTAAAAAATTCCAAAAGACTTATAGCATTTTGTACCGTATCACCTCTTAAGATATAGCCATGTAAAACCGTAGTAGGTCCTAGGACCAGTTCAAATGAAAGTATTCGTCAAATATTTTTTCATTAAAAGTTAAAAAAATATGGAAATATATTATTTCCAAACGTATTTCAGTAATCGTTGAATGTGTTTTTTGTTTCAGAAACTATTAATTCTATTTTAAATATTGTTCATTTTATTTTAAAAACAATCGATTGTGTTTTAGCAATTATCAACTTTGTCAGAAATTATCACTTATTTAAAAAAGCTAAAAGTATGTTTCTTTTTAAAAATTTTGAGCTAAAAAAATAAAATTTACTGAAATTGAATGTATTCTGAAAAAGTATCATGCATTTATTTGTTAAAGCCACATGAAAATTTCTTAAATATAATTTAGTTTCTGACATACAATTGTTCTAAAATGCAATGCTATTTTTTTAAATCGAATTTTTAGTTTAAAAAATATTTTTGGAAAGGTGTAGTTTACTTTCTATTATTTTAAGCACATATATATTAACGAAATATGTGCTTAAAATAATAGAAAGTAAACTACACCTTTCCAAAAATATTTTTGAAACTAAAAATTCGATTTCAAAAAATAGCATTGCATTTTAGAACAAGTGTATGTCAGAAACAATTCTATTGTATTAATAATAAAAAAATTCCCTGATAATTTATACATTAAAAATGATTCCAGATAAACAACCATATTTATTGTTAATTTAAATTAACTTTTTTTAAGCTATATGGTAATATCCTTTGTTAAGTTATAATATTTTCTTTAGCTTTTTTTTATATATTGAATTTTTTGAACTAAAGTACACTACTCGTATGTATTTTTGATATTTTTAGAACATTTTTTTATATAGGGATTTTTTTGGACCATATCCTATAAATGAGAAATCATTGTTTTTTTTTCGATTCTAAATTATTATATTTTATTGAGAGTAGTAGGTATGAAAAATATATTCATAAACAACACGTATTTGTTTTTTTTTTTTATATATACGTTATATAATTGTATAATAACGATATTTTTTTTGCAAGTGAAATAAATCACAAAAAGTATTAATCCAAAAAATGTTCACCTATGTACATATTAATATCGAGAAAAACTTAAAATAATAACGTGTTATTTCCAAAGTACGTTGCTCAAAATGACTGATCTGGTATTACTAGTGTTAAGAAAATGTTGCTTACATATGATGACATAAACGCTATACAAAATGCTTACATTTTTTGTTAAAAATTCAAATATTACTACTATATTTTCAACAACATTTATGAAGTCACACGATATCGTAAATTACGATAATGAAATAATAAACAATTTCATATTTTTATTAATTGTTTTGTTGTTCTATTCAATAAAGTACTTGCACGAATTAAAAGTAGAAAGACAAAATGAAAAAAATCATATCATGTGTTTGTGTAATCAATCATATCAAATGATATAACGGCTAAAACCTATTTTTGAAGATTGGTCTGCTCGTCTGACCGTGTGTCTGCCTTTCTGTCTGTCTGAAGGCCAAATAAATATTTTAATACAGTACATTTTTTCTTTGTGGGTATCAGTATTTGGTTTCAAGTGTTTTTAACAATATAAAACTAATTAATGTTTTTTCAGCTGAACAAAAATTAACAATTTTTTAACCGTTCAGCAAATAACAATAATAATAATAATAATAATAATAATAATAATAATAATAATAATAATAATAATAATAATAATAATAATAATAATAATAATAATAATAATAATAATAATAATAATAATAATAATAATAATAATAATAATAATAATAATAATAATAATAATAATAATAATAATAATAATAATAATAATAATAATAATAATAATAATAATAATAATAATAATAATAATAATAATAATAATAATAATAATAATAATAATAAATAATAATAATAATAATAATAATAATAATAATAATAATAATAATAATAATAATAATAATAATAATAATAATAATAATAATAATAATAATAATAATAATAATAATAATAATAATAATAATAATAATAATAATAATAATAATAATAATAATAATAATAATAATAATAATAATAATAATAATAATAATAATAATAATAATAATAATAATAATAATAATAATAATAATAATAATAATAATAATAATAATAATAATAATAATAATAATAATAATAATAATAATAATAATAATAATAATAATAATAATAATAATAATAATAATAATAATAATAATAATAATAATAATAATAATAATAATAATAATAATAATAATAATAATAATAATAATAATAATAATAATAATAATAATAATAATAATAATAATAATAATAATAATAATAATAATAATAATAATAATAATAATAATAATAATAATAATAATAATAATAATAATAATAATAATAATAATAATAATAATAATAATAATAATAATAATAATAATAATAATAATAATAATAATAATAATAATAATAATAATAATAATAATAATAATAATAATAATAATAATAATAATAATAATAATAATAATAATAATAATAATAATAATAATAATAATAATAATAATAATAATAATAATAATAATAATAATAATAATAATAATAATAATAATAATAATAATAATAATAATAATAATAATAATAATAATAATAATAATAATAATAATAATAATAATAATAATAATAATAATAATAATAATAATAATAATAATAATAATAATAATAATAATAATAATAATAATAATAATAATAATAATAATAATAATAATAATAATAATAATAATAATAATAATAATAATAATAATAATAATAATAATAATAATAATAATAATAATAATAATAATAATAATAATAATAATAATAATAATAATAATAATAATAATAATAATAATAATAATAATAATAATAATAATAATAATAATAATAATAATAATAATAATAATAATAATAATAATAATAATAATAATAATAATAATAATAATAATAATAATAATAATAATAATAATAATAATAATAATAATAATAATAATAATAATAATAATAATAATAATAATAATAATAATAATAATAATAATAATAATAATAATAATAATAATAATAATAATAATAATAATAATAATAATAATAATAATAATAATAATAATAATAATAATAATAATAATAATAATAATAATAATAATAATAATAATAATAATAATAATAATAATAATAATAATAATAATAATAATAATAATAATAATAATAATAATAATAATAATAATAATAATAATAATAATAATAATAATAATAATAATAATAATAATAATAATAATAATAATAATAATAATAATAATAATAATAATAATAATAATAATAATAATAATAATAATAATAATAATAATAATAATAATAATAATAATAATAATAATAATAATAATAATAATAATAATAATAATAATAATAATAATAATAATAATAATAATAATAATAATAATAATAATAATAATAATAATAATAATAATAATAATAATAATAATAATAATAATAATAATAATAATAATAATAATAATAATAATAATAATAATAATAATAATAATAATAATAATAATAATAATAATAATAATAATAATAATAATAATAATAATAATAATAATAATAATAATAATAATAATAATAATAATAATAATAATAATAATAATAATAATAATAATAATAATAATAATAATAATAATAATAATAATAATAATAATAATAATAATAATAATAATAATAATAATAATAATAATAATAATAATAATAATAATAATA
The DNA here is from genome assembly GCA_963682025.1 of Cordilura impudica. Taxonomy (NCBI): domain Eukaryota; kingdom Metazoa; phylum Arthropoda; class Insecta; order Diptera; family Scathophagidae; genus Cordilura; species Cordilura impudica. The sequence goes on along the minus strand of OY821517.1, from coordinate 197,027,513 downwards.
ATAATAATAATAATAATAATAATAATAATAATAATAATAATAATAATAATAATAATAATAATAATAATAATAATAATAATAATAATAATAATAATAATAATAATAATAATAATAATAATAATAATAATAATAATAATAATAATAATAATAATAATAATAATAATAATAATAATAATAATAATAATAATAATAAATAATAATAATAATAATAATAATAATAATAATAATAATAATAATAATAATAATAATAATAATAAATAATAATAATAATAATAATAATAATAATAATAATAATAATAATAATAATAATAATAATAATAATAATAATAATAATAATAATAATAATAATAATAATAATAATAATAATAATAATAATAATAATAATAATAATAATAATAATAATAATAATAATAATAATAATAATAATAATAATAATAATAATAATAATAATAATAATAATAATAATAATAATAATAATAATAATAATAATAATAATAATAATAATAATAATAATAATAATAATAATAATAATAATAATAATAATAATAATAATAATAATAATAATAATAATAATAATAATAATAATAATAATAATAATAATAATAATAATAATAATAATAATAATAATAATAATAATAATAATAATAATAATAATAATAATAATAATAATAATAAATAATAATAATAATAATAATAATAATAATAATAATAATAATAATAATAATAATAATAATAATAATAATAATAATAATAATAATAATAATAATAAATAATAATAATAATAATAATAATAATAATAATAATAATAATAATAATAATAATAATAATAATAATAATAATAATAATAATAATAATAATAATAATAATAATAATAATAATATAATAATAATAATAATAATAATAATAATAATAATAATAATAATAATAATAATAATAATATAATAATAATAATAATAATAATAATAATAATAATAATAATAATAATAATAATAATAATAATAATAATAATAATAATAATAATAATAATAATAATAATAATAATAATAATAATAATAATAATAATAATAATAATAATAATAATAATAATAATAAATAATAATAATAATAATAATAATAATAAATAATAATAATAATAAATAATAATAATAAATAATAATAATAATAATAATAATAATAATAATAAATAATAATAATAATAATAATAATAATAATAATAATAATAATAATAATAATAATAATAATAATAATAATAATAATAATAATAATAATAATAATAATAATAATAATAATAATAATAATAATAATAATAATAATAATAATAATAATAATAATAATAATAATAATAATAATAATAATAATAATAATAATAATAATAATAATAATAATAATAATAATAATAATAATAATAATAATAATAATAATAATAATAATAATAATAATAATAATAATAATAATAATAATAATAATAATAATAATAATAATAATAATAATAATAATAATAATAATAATAATAATAATAATAATAATAATAATAATAATAATAATAATAATAATAATAATAATAATAATAATAATAATAATAATAATAATAATAATAATAATAATAATAATAATAATAATAATAATAATAATAATAATAATAATAATAATAATAATAATAATAATAATAATAATAATAATAATAATAATAATAATAATAATAATAATAATAATAATAATAATAATAATAATAATAATAATAATAATAATAATAATAATAATAATAATAATAATAATAATAATAATAATAATAATAATAATAATAATAATAATAATAATAATAATAATAATAATAATAATAATAATAATAATAATAATAATAATAATAATAATAATAATAATAATAATAATAATAATAATAATAATAATAATAATAATAATAATAATAATAATAATAATAATAATAATAATAATAATAATAATAATAATAATAATAATAATAATAATAATAATAATAATAATAATAATAATAATAATAATAATAATAATAATAATAATAATAATAATAATAATAATAATAATAATAATAATAATAATAATAATAATAATAATAATAATAATAATAATAATAATAATAATAATAATAATAATAATAATAATAATAATAATAATAATAATAATAATAATAATAATAATAATAATAATAATAATAATAATAATAATAATAATAATAATAATAATAATAATAATAATAATAATAATAATAATAATAATAATAATAATAATAATAATAATAATAATAATAATAATAATAATAATAATAATAATAATAATAATAATAATAATAATAATAATAATAATAATAATAATAATAATAATAATAATAATAATAATAATAATAATAATAATAATAATAATAATAATAATAATAATAATAATAATAATAATAATAATAATAATAATAATAATAATAATAATAATAATAATAATAATAATAATAATAATAATAATAATAATAATAATAATAATAATAATAATAATAATAATAATAATAATAATAATAATAATAATAATAATAATAATAATAATAATAATAATAATAATAATAATAATAATAATAATAATAATAATAATAATAATAATAATAATAATAATAATAATAATAATAATAATAATAATAATAATAATAATAATAATAATAATAATAATAATAATAATAATAATAATAATAATAATAATAATAATAATAATAATAATAATAATAATAATAATAATAATAATAATAATAATAATAATAATAATAATAATAATAATAATAATAATAATAATAATAATAATAATAATAATAATAATAATAATAATAATAATAATAATAATAATAATAATAATAATAATAATAATAATAATAATAATAATAATAATAATAATAATAATAATAATAATAATAATAATAATAATAATAATAATAATAATAATAATAATAATAATAATAATAATAATAATAATAATAATAATAATAATAATAATAATAATAATAATAATAATAATAATAATAATAATAATAATAATAATAATAATAATAATAATAATAATAATAATAATAATAATAATAATAATAATAATAATAATAATAATAATAATAATAATAATAATAATAATAATAATAATAATAATAATAATAATAATAATAATAATAATAATAATAATAATAATAATAATAATAATAATAATAATAATAATAATAATAATAATAATAATAATAATAATAATAATAATAATAATAATAATAATAATAATAATAATAATAATAATAATAATAATAATAATAATAATAATAATAATAATAATAATAATAATAATAATAATAATAATAATAATAATAATAATAATAATAATAATAATAATAATAATAATAATAATAATAATAATAATAATAATAATAATAATAATAATAATAATAATAATAATAATAATAATAATAATAATAATAATAATAATAATAATAATAATAATAATAATAATAATAATAATAATAATAATAATAATAATAATAATAATAATAATAATAATAATAATAATAATAATAATAATAATAATAATAATAATAATAATAATAATAATAATAATAATAATAATAATAATAATAATAATAATAATAATAATAATAATAATAATAATAATAATAATAATAATAATAATAATAATAATAATAATAATAATAATAATAATAATAATAATAATAATAATAATAATAATAATAATAATAATAATAATAATAATAATAATAATAATAATAATAATAATAATAATAATAATAATAATAATAATAATAATAATAATAATAATAATAATAATAATAATAATAATAATAATAATAATAATAATAATAATAATAATAATAATAATAATAATAATAATAATAATAATAATAATAATAATAATAATAATAATAATAATAATAATAATAATAATAATAATAATAATAATAATAATAATAATAATAATAATAATAATAATAATAATAATAATAATAATAATAATAATAATAATAATAATAATAATAATAATAATAATAATAATAATAATAATAATAATAATAATAATAATAATAATAATAATAATAATAATAATAATAATAATAATAATAATAATAATAATAATAATAATAATAATAATAATAATAATAATAATAATAATAATAATAATAATAATAATAATAATAATAATAATAATAATAATAATAATAATAATAATAATAATAATAATAATAATAATAATAATAATAATAATAATAATAATAATAATAATAATAATAATAATAATAATAATAATAATAATAATAATAATAATAATAATAATAATAATAATAATAATAATAATAATAATAATAATAATAATAATAATAATAATAATAATAATAATAATAATAATAATAATAATAATAATAATAATAATAATAATAATAATAATAATAATAATAATAATAATAATAATAATAATAATAATAATAATAATAATAATAATAATAATAATAATAATAATAATAATAATAATAATAATAATAATAATAATAATAATAATAATAATAATAATAATAATAATAATAATAATAATAATAATAATAATAATAATAATAATAATAATAATAATAATAATAATAATAATAATAATAATAATAATAATAATAATAATAATAATAATAATAATAATAATAATAATAATAATAATAATAATAATAATAATAATAATAATAATAATAATAATAATAATAATAATAATAATAATAATAATAATAATAATAATAATAATAATAATAATAATAATAATAATAATAATAATAATAATAATAATAATAATAATAATAATAATAATAATAATAATAATAATAATAATAATAATAATAATAATAATAATAATAATAATAATAATAATAATAATAATAATAATAATAATAATAATAATAATAATAATAATAATAATAATAATAATAATAATAATAATAATAATAATAATAATAATAATAATAATAATAATAATAATAATAATAATAATAATAATAATAATAATAATAATAATAATAATAATAATAATAATAATAATAATAATAATAATAATAATAATAATAATAATAATAATAATAATAATAATAATAATAATAATAATAATAATAATAATAATAATAATAATAATAATAATAATAATAATAATAATAATAATAATAATAATAATAATAATAATAATAATAATAATAATAATAATAATAATAATAATAATAATAATAATAATAATAATAATAATAATAATAATAATAATAATAATAATAATAATAATAATAATAATAATAATAATAATAATAATAATAATAATAATAATAATAATAATAATAATAATAATAATAATAATAATAATAATAATAATAATAATAATAATAATAATAATAATAATAATAATAATAATAATAATAATAATAATAATAATAATAATAATAATAATAATAATAATAATAATAATAATAATAATAATAATAATAATAATAATAATAATAATAATAATAATAATAATAATAATAATAATAATAATAATAATAATAATAATAATAATAATAATAATAATAATAATAATAATAATAATAATAATAATAATAATAATAATAATAATAATAATAATAATAATAATAATAATAATAATAATAATAATAATAATAATAATAATAATAATAATAATAATAATAATAATAATAATAATAATAATAATAATAATAATAATAATAATAATAATAATAATAATAATAATAATAATAATAATAATAATAATAATAATAATAATAATAATAATAATAATAATAATAATAATAATAATAATAATAATAATAATAATAATAATAATAATAATAATAATAATAATAATAATAATAATAATAATAATAATAATAATAATAATAATAATAATAATAATAATAATAATAATAATAATAATAATAATAATAATAATAATAATAATAATAATAATAATAATAATAATAATAATAATAATAATAATAATAATAATAATAATAATAATAATAATAATAATAATAATAATAATAATAATAATAATAATAATAATAATAATAATAATAATAATAATAATAATAATAATAATAATAATAATAATAATAATAATAATAATAATAATAATAATAATAATAATAATAATAATAATAATAATAATAATAATAATAATAATAATAATAATAATAATAATAATAATAATAATAATAATAATAATAATAATAATAATAATAATAATAATAATAATAATAATAATAATAATAATAATAATAATAATAATAATAATAATAATAATAATAATAATAATAATAATAATAATAATAATAATAATAATAATAATAATAATAATAATAATAATAATAATAATAATAATAATAATAATAATAATAATAATAATAATAATAATAATAATAATAATAATAACAATAAAAATAATAATAATAATAATAATAATAATAATAATAATAATAATAATAATAATAATAACTTAAAACAATATCACAGTCAAATATTTTACCAGCTTTTGCTGTATAAAAACAAAGGTATTGCAGGCAGCATTATTATTTTGTTATGTTTGTAAAATTTGTTTCATCCTACCTGTTGCTTTTTCTGGGTTACTACCGACAGTTTAAATATATTTAACAATCCTAAGCTTAAGATTTTATTTTGAATGACTAAATTGTGAAAAAACTATACAATATTTGCTTAAGCATTCAAATAATATATATTTTTGAAAATCTAATCAAAAATATAATTTTGTGTGGAGAGCAATTTTGCCACCATAATTTATAGTTCAAGATATAATTTTGTTTTTCTCGACAAATCGTCAGTTAGATTGACCTAAATCTTTTCAAACCATTGCTATTAATTTGTTCTATAATACTCGCAGTAAAAACTTCGGTATAAATTTAACTATCAAAAGTAATTTCCGAATTTGACATTTGTTCTCCATGAGTGAGATCTCGTACAACGCCCAAGAGTTCCAGAGCTAAAGTGTTTGATTAGACTGCACATGCCAATTAAAATAGAAAAAAATATATATCAAATTGTTGGGAAAAGAACTAATTCGAGCTTCTTGCAATATGTATCATTTTCAGTTTAATCGATTGAGTATCAACAGAGCATATTGGTCCCTTTTTATTGTGAAAAGGCATTCGAAAGCATTAACCTTATAAGTTGTCGAGGCATCTATTCTTTATGAGGTGTGTTCCATGTATTTGACCTTCGGTATGTAGCAGGGTTTTATCAAAGTCATATACTCTAAATAATTTTAATGAACAATTCTGCGATGGAAATTGCTGTTAAAAGAGTATACTCGCTCTCTGTTCACCAAATTAACTGCCGATTGTGTGTATAATTTTTGATATTAAAATCTGCAGCTGGAGCCTTGCCAGCAAAATAACACGTTATATCAAATTACGTCAAAACACCATTATCGATAGAATTAAAAAATATTTTTTTAATATAATTTTATAAGGGAGGTATCACGTCCCTGGATGAAAACATGATCTAGAAAAGCCCATACAAACAAACACTCAAATATTTCATAATAGTTATAGGGATTAGCATTTGTTTAATATTTTAACTAAATTAGAATTTTGGAGAATTTTTTTCGGAATTTTAGGGTTTGTTTGTTTAGAAAATTTTTTCAATGTAACTTTTTTACATTAATGATCTGCTGGCCATCGTTCGTGTTACATAAATAGATTTTCTAGAAAATGGCCAAAAAAAAAAATGAAATATAATATAGTGCAAGAAGAAATTTTGAGAATGATAGGAATAAGTGTTTTAATAAAAAGTGAGTGTCTTAAATACAAAGAAGTTTTTTTTTTCCAAAAAATAAAATAAAATAATATATATATATATATGTATATCCCAGAAAATTTTCCAATCGTGATATAAGTGAATTTATCAGTGAACATTTGAAATAAATTTCAATTTACAACCCCATTTCGTTTTATGCACATTGGAATTTTAGTTTTGCGCTACAATTATAAGTAAATGACTGCAAAAAGTGTTAATCGATCAAGATTAAAAAGTTCACTCTCCTAATCGCTTTCAGATAATTGTTTTTCCTGGTTGATGGCTAACCGTAACTTGGCTATAAATTTTTAAGTCAATAACTTAATATTATTTGTTAGATACAACAGGAAATAAAATTCGCAAACAGAATTGTTCTCAAGATTAGGAATGCTATTTTCGATTGCATCAACAGTAATTTAGTAGCAGCCAAAGATTTGCTATAGTGATAAAATATTTTCTGTTAAGACAACAAAATGTGCAATCGTAATCAACTTTAAGTTCGGTTATTAACTTTCTCACAGTTCGGTTGGCAGTAAATATGTTTCTGTGTGTATTGAAAGCCGACTTTAATCACCTTGTAAAAATTGTTTTTTTTTTTTAAATTAAATATTGTTTGTCCATTCAACCGTCTGTCGGTAATTTGAATTTTGAATTTTACATAAAAATCATAAAATAATAAATATAATGAAGCTAACATTTATTATGTCTACAGAATATTTTTTGTAGTTTTCTTATTATTGTCATTTCTAACAAAAAAAAAAAGAATTGAACGGTGTTTTTTGTTGTAGTTACTTTTCTATATTTGTGAATCATTTGTGTATATTCCTAACAAAAAAAACATATTTCAGCTTTTGTATATATATATTTTTTTTATATAATTTGTATTTTTTTATAAAGCTTCTTTTTCTAAAAGTGATTTGTCAGCAAGTTTAAAATTCTTTAAACATCAGTTAAGTTTTCGTTTCTTGTTTTGTATTTCATTACTCTTAACATGTTTGTATGTTCGTTTTATTTAATTGTATAATTTCGATAATTTGGTAGTTTTTTGAGGAGCTATTGATTTGTTTATATTTTAGTATCGTACTTCCCGGATGGCATGTTAAAAGAAATCTAAACATTTTTATACTAGAACAACCCAGTCAGTCACAGTCTTTTGTTGTATGTACGAGTACATACATCTCAGCAGTTTACAATTGATATTTTTCTTTGGCATTTGTTAAATCGAACTCAAATGGAATGGTACATTTGAATTGTATTCCTGTTGTTTATTTGGAATTTCATTGTAGATTATATTCCATAATATGTATGTATATATGTTAATACATATAAAATCATAAATAATATTAAATAAACAATTAACGCAAATTAGATGATATAAAATGTGAAGGGTAGAATTATTTATTTGAAATAACTATTTCTTTGTTTAAAAATAATCACATAGTTAATCCGAAGAGATTTTAAATTGATAGTTACAATAATTCGAATTATATAATTTTTATAGGTGTAGTAGCAGTTATTATAACACTTTCCTCATAGCAACATTAAAAGGTGTCATTTCTATTACAATTCTGATATAAATTGCACAAGTTAAATTAAAGAAAAATTTCTTCCGCTTATTAAAGTGTTTAAAATTACCGACGGAAACTAATAAATTATAAACGCAATTAAACCAACCAACCAACTCTTTTAATCGGGTTCTGCTACGTGTGTGTTATATATTCCTATATTTACTTAGTTTGTAATATAATAGGTATTGTTGACTGTTGAGTATTGAGTTAATAATATATTATTTTTCGGTGATATAATCTATTCCAAAGCAATAACTGTACCATGTTTTGATAAATTCTAAAGGCAGAATTTCCCTGTATGTTCGGTAACGAATCATCTGATGGAAAATGTATATAGGGACGAACCTGTTGAAAACAAAATTATGTGTACTACATACCAAAATCAGCTGGTGTCAATTACACAAAAACGATATAATAATCCTATTACTAAAACAAATTAAATCAGGATTATAGACCCACTGGCAAAATAAAATGGCCAACATGTCGCAAATAGGAAAATACAAAACGAAAATAGCTGGTGATTACTTACAAAGAAAAACTACAAAGTAACTTTAACATTATTATTCCCAATTAATTATTAAAAAATAATAATATATGTAATTTTATTAATATGGCAGCACAGCAACTCTTTATTTCATCTCTCAAACACACATTCATCTTGTATTCACCACTTCATTATTAGTTTAACACACCACTTTGTTATACTTTGCACTCTCTCCTCTCTTAAATGTAGAGATATATTGCATTGGAATTTAAAAAAAATATATTTTGTTGTTATTTGTTTTATTGTTGTAAAAAAGTTGCCAGTGGAAACCGCGCACTTCTACCTGTACGTACACACCAATGTATCGGCAGCCATGTTGGATGCCATAATTGTTATTCGTTGTTGTTGATGTTGATGGCAGAAGTATACATTATATGATTATGTGTTGTTGGCATCTCTCTTGCTCTTATCTGTGCTTGCTGGCACTAAATGAGAGAACAACAATTAATCTTAAGTTGAAATTTAAGAATGATTTATTACATGCGTCAATATTGATAATGGAAAGGTGATTCAAAAAAAGAAGCGATAAGAAATTTGATAGAATAAATAAAATTAAAGAGTTGATGACCTGAAATATTATTAATTTAAATTTAAAAAATAATATATATCATTTAAAAAATTTTAGATTTTTTACATAATAACTTATATCTACATTGCAACATCTATTTACTGTAAATGTGTTTTAATTGAAAAAATAAAAATGAAAAACATTTTGTACAATTACTTAAGGTCGGGGTAAGGCTTTAAAGGCGAAAAAAGGCGTATTTTCATAATTTTTTTGAAGTTATGAATAACGTAGGATTATTTACTTCATTTACACGTTAATAAATAAGTCCTTGACTTTGACTCCAGAGTCGCCTCGAAAAAAAAGTTGTTATGCGGGGAACATCATAACTCGTTACCGGACCATGTGAAACAAAATAATCGAAATGCATTTAAAAAGTGAAATGTTTCCCTAGGTAATCAGGAATATTTTATTTTTTTATTGGCAGCATTTTGAAGTGAGAAACACGTTTTTCGAAATAAAATTTCGGTGAATTTATTGTTAAAAATTGGAAAAAAAAATTGTACAAAAATAATTCTACCTGATTAGCTGATGATTTATGTGTAGAAATATTGTATAAAATTTCAAAAAGATCGGTCAATTAGATTTTGAGTAATGATGTTCACCGAATTCAAAAAAGTTTTTTTTGCGAGAAAATGGATTTAAAGAGTTTAAAGGGCGTAAGGTTTTAAACGGCGAATTTTGATATATATATATTTTTTTTTTTTTTAAGATATGAATTATGTTGGATTATTTATTTCATAAATTATTCAGGTTGTAGAATAATGTTTGAAGGATCCTTGAAAAATCTTCAATTAAAAATGTTAATAAATAAGTCCGTGACTGCAAGTCTCCGGAGGCATTGCTGTTTTGCGTTGAACATCATAACTCGATACCGGATCATGTGAACTAAAAAAAACGAAATCCGATTAAAAGCTGATATGTTTCCCGAGGTAATCACTAAGAGTTTTTTTAATTTTTTTTTTTTTGCATCATTTTGGAGTGAAAAACACGATTTTTGCTATAAAATTTCGGCGATTTTGTTGTTTAAATTTGGGAAGAAAATGGAAAAAGGTTACCTGGTGGTTTATGTGTACAAGTGGTGTGTAAAATTTCAAAAGAATCGGTCAAGCAAATTTTGAGTTATGATGTTCATGGAATCAACCATGTTATATGCCAGAAAATCGCTTTAAAGTTTTTTAAAAACTGAAACGCTGGAAACGCTGTATCTTCTTTGCTTTTGCTCCTATTTACTTCAAATTTTGATACAACTCTCTCGAGATTGGCAACCCTGGTCTTGAAGTGTCAACAAGTAAAAAGTATCTCCCTCGCAAATTTTTATTTAATTTACTTATAAAATATAAGTTTTAGACAATCAAGTGATGAAAAAAAAAAAAAAAAAAAAAAAAAATTTAAGAAATAAATTCATATAAACGCTATTTATCAACGGTAGTTGGAGTTTTTTGCTATTTAATATATTTTTCTTCAAGTATTCAGTTTGCTTGTGACTCAACACTCATACACATATACATACATGTAAGCTGTAGCATAAACAAAAAATTACCTCAACTTCGTTTGCTTATGAGGATAGTTTGTTTGGTTGTTTCTGCGCTTTTAAAAATACACGTTGTTGGTGAGTTCCTGAGTTGTTTTGTTTTTGCCATTGTATTGGAAAGGTGAAACATGTAATATATATTGAATTTTTCATAAACGCTGCAGTTGTTATTGTTATTGTAATTCTGAGACTTCGCTGGTCAAATCATCTGGTGTGTAAGGGCTGCCAATTCTTGTGGTTTGTTTATACTTCCGTAGCGCAGCGTAACGTAACTTAACATACACAGAGAGAAAAAAGTAGCCAATTTCTAAAGCATTTTATTGAAATATACTAGAAAACTAAACAAAACTCTCATATATTCTGTAAATTCTCAGTTTCTTTTAAATTACATAAAATTTCAACTATATGAAACGCGCAGTGCATACTACATCGCCAGACCTCTCAGAAAATAACAATAATAAAAAACACCTATCTTGCCACAGTATGCCAAAACAAACAGAAACCAGTACAGATGCTTTTTCATGGGAAAGGTTCGAAGAACTACTTGATAAAAAATTATCAGACGTTGCCCGTAAATCTGATCTTGAGGGAATTACCTCCGATATAAAGGAGTTAAAAGATGAAAATAAAAAACTGAAAGACGATATAAAAAAGCTTTCATCTAGACTAGAATTCATCGATAGGAAATCTAGAGCAACCAATATTGTTGTTGTTGGATTGCAAGATAATAACATTATTTCCGCTAAGGATGAATTTAAAAAAGTGTGTGCTGAAGTCTTGAAGGTTGACATTAACATAGTTTCTGCTAGAATTCTTTCTACGGCAAAATCTTTATTTAATCTAGAATCTAGTATGCAGGTGCAGAATGTAATTGCCGCGAAAGATGTACTAAAAAATAATGCTATCTATATCCAGAAAGACTACACTGAAGATGAGCAAAAAATTCGTTACAATTTGAGGCAACTTAGTAAACATCTTGCAAGAAGTAAACCAAACTTAAAAGTTAGACTTGGCGAGTTTTGTATTTTTATCAATAATGTTAAATATACTTGGTCAAACACTAAATTTGTAGCGTATTCGAAATCTGATTTTGATGCCCTCAAGAATTTGGCAAGTGAATGCAATATTGCTATTGATGTAATTATAAGAGGTGGTCGAGACATAAGTGCAGAACAAACGGTTTCAGCCGTCCACCAGTAGCAATTTAAGCAATGCCGTTTATTATCCTACAATGTATCGAATCTCGCTAAGGTCATAAACTTTGGAAATTTTATAACTTACCTAAACAAATTTGATGCTTTCTTTCTCTTTGAGACACACGTTACTGCTGAAAAACAAACAAATTACACATCATACTTCAAAAATTTTACGCTAAACTGGACTGCTGCAAAGAAAATACACAACGCTGGTCGTGCAAGTGGTGGATGCCTTTATGGATTTAAAAAAGATGTACAGAAAAAATATAACTTTAAATTTTGTAATATTTCGAATAATAATATATTAACTGCTAATTTAAATGGTACCCTGTTTTATTTGATCCCAAGATATTTAAACTGCACGAGCTGGATAAAAGATTTGGAGGATTTCGAAAATTTTTTGCAGGAACTTAATCCAATAAATTTCTGCATATTTGGGGATTTAAATGCAAGAATCTCAAATGAGCAAATTTTGGACGAAAATTTATTGTTAGAGATGCCACACATACGTGAAACTAGGTTATCTAAAGATAAAACTTTAAACTCGCAAGGTAGAAAACTTCTGAATTTAATTGAGAATATTGGTGGCATTGTACTAAATGGCAGAACCAGGTGTGATACTCAAGGCGAGTTTAGCTTCTGCGGTGTTACGGGTAGTTCAGTTATTGACTACTGCATTTGTTCGCACAGTTTCTTGCAATTTGCCGATAATTTTTCTATACCTTCAAAACCATATTCAGATCATATGCCTCTGTGTTTAGACATAAAAACATTAACTTCAGCTGTCCCGAGAGATAGTAAGCAAATTCTGGAAAAGCTACGCTGGAACGATAAAGCAGTCTCTAAATATGTCGAAAATCTAACTGTATTAGCTAGCGATGTGGATATCCGTACAGATATAACTACTGATAACTTGGTGGCTTCAATAGTTAATAAAATTAAACAGGCGAATAGCAAACCAATAAATAAACGTTTTTTTGAGCCCAAGCAAAAATGGTTCGACTGGAGGTGTGCTCGCTCTCGCGATCAAATGCGGAAGAAGCTCAAAAAGTATAGGAAAAATCACACTGTTATAAATAAATCGGCTTATTTTATTGCCAGAACCAATTTTATTAATTTATGCAAAAACAAAAAACTTAACCTATATAATTTAAATTTACAAAAACTCAACACAGTGAAAAATAGTAGTGATTGGTGGAGCCTCTCAAACACTATAAGAAAACGCCCACAATCAATAAAAGGATCGCTACAAGCAGATGACTTTCTACCACATTTTTCAACAATGTTTAAAAGTGGATATGATGATGTGGCAATAAAGTGGTGTATTCCATATAATTTCGATGCCTTTTTAGATTCTCCTATGGAAACATTAGAAATTCTTACAGTTATAAAAACTCTCAAGCGTAATAAGGCACCTGGTGAAGATGGTATTTGCTACGAATTCTATAAATATGCCCCACATTGCTTTGTAAATGAAATTCTTGCTGTATTTAACAAAATATTTTTACTTGAGCAAATTCCATCCAGCTTCCAAAAATCAATTATGATACCCCTTTTCAAGAAAGGTGACCCAAACGTTGCAGCCAATTATCGTGGACTTTCCCTAATTAACACCCTGTGCAAAATATTCAATACTATATTACTAAATCGTATAAATGACTGGATAGACAAAAATAACATTTTAACTGAATATCAAGCTGGTTTCCGGAAAAATTATTCAACTGTGGACCAAATTTTCAACCTCGTGAATATTGTGAATCTAAGTAAAGCGAGAGGCAATAACACTTATGCCTTTTTTGTTGATTTTTCCTGTGCGTTCGACTCGATTCCTAGAAACGCTCTATTCTATAAGCTTGCACGTTTAGGATTGTCGACAAAAATAATCAGAATTTTACAGTGCTTGTACGAAAATTCAGAGAGCAAAATTTGGGACGGCAACGCTTTTTCGAGTGCTTTCGACGTTGAAGTTGGTGTTAAACAGGGCTGCATATTAAGCCCAGTATTGTTTTCATTATATGTTAACGACATTATGGATGTACTGCCTGGTGGCCTTAATGTTGCAGGTATCAACATAAAAATTCTGCTTTATGCTGACGATATAGTGATCCTCTCTGACTCCCCTACTGGCTTACAAAATATGATAAATGCTCTACATACATACTGCCTAACATGGTCCCTTAAAGTCAATCTTAATAAATCTAAGGTAATGGTATTTCGTTCTGGTACTAGAAGTTCTTCGAATCTATCGTGGCATTATGGTAATGATATTATCGAAAAAGTTAACAGCTACAAATACCTTGGAGTTGACATCACGTTCAACCTGTCCTTCAAAAAACATCTCAGCAATAAATTGTCAGCTTCGAAATTAGCCATTAATTCAACGTGGTCCAAATACATAAACCATCCGTTAATCGCAAAATGCAACAAGATGAATATTTTTCAAGCAGCCTCCAAATCAATTATGCTATATGCAGCACAAGTCTGGGGTTTTACAAAATATGATGAGGTGGAGAAACTATTTCGCTTTTTCATCAAAAAAATGTTATATCTCCCAAGAAACACACCGAACTACATGTTATACTTGGAAACGGGTTATGACTCCTTATATATTTCAACGCTAAAACTACATCTTTGCTACATAAATAAAATTTTAAATATGAATCGAGATAGATTGCCTCGCATACTAGCCGAAAAAATTATTGAAGAAAAAATATCATGGGCGAACGAGTGGTATATAATTTGTCAACGGCTGGAATTTCCTCCAGACTCATACAACACCTTAAGTTGCCGCTGGAAATCTGTACTTCATCTTCTGCAGCAAAAAGAAAAAGATGAACTATATATCAACGCTTCAAACTCACTATTCCACGATCTTTATAATCAACTTGACCATTGTGGTATACATTTACGAACTGCGCAACTTTCATCACATGCTACCAGTTTGATTATAAAAGCAAGAGGTGGTCTTCTCAATTTGAATGCCAGATCTTTCGCTAACAACTTATCGAACATCTGTACAATGTGCAATCTAAATGTGGCCGAAGATACTTCTCATTTTATTGGAACTTGTCCTATTTATAATGAATTTAGACGACAATATTTTGGCAAAACAGTCCTCAGCATGAACGAAGTTCTTTGGATATTAAATGGCAAAAATTTCTCTTCTTTATATAATTATATCAAACTTTGTACAAATTATAGAACTCTAATTATGAATGAATTTGATTTCTAAATGTTTTTTAAATCTTGTATTATATCCCTTATTTCTCGTCTTAATTTTAAAACAACAATATATAACTAAAATCATATTTCTTTAATAATGAATGAATCTGATCTCTGAATATGTTTAAACTTTGTATTATAATCCTTTTATTTCTCCTTAGTTTTTATATACTGGAAAATTATAAATTATACCTGTTAATTAAATAAATCTTATGGTGCCAATCTGGATTACAACATTTATGTTAATCCAAATATAGATATTGTAAAAGTAAATTTAAATGAAATATTATATGAATTGTACTTTACTTATATCTATTAATAAATAATAATAATACAACTCTCTCGACATGTTGTACATTTAGTAAAATAAATGCAAACAAAGGTTTTTGAGGTAACGGGAGGTATCCCCTTAATATATTCGCTATATGAGGCAGGTCGCTTGAAACGCTGTATCTTCGCTTGTTTTGCAGCGTTTTACTTGAAAATTTGACACAAAAAAAATGCAAAAAATGTTTTAAAACCTTACCCCGCCCTTAATTTAAAGCACCGACTTTTGCTGAGCCAAAATAATTTTAATTTTCAAGTTAATTAACTTAATCTTAAGATCGAAAAATCTTATTTTTGCATTTATATTTTGTAAGACAAATTATAATATATAGAAAAAATCAATTTGCATTCTCACAAATTAATTCATCATGAAAATTTTCTTTTATTTATGAAGTCATTATACAGCGTGAGAATACATTGGACACTTTTGTCAATTTTATTTATTAATTATTTCGCCTTAAGTCCTAAAAACATGTATGTCTGTTATTCGATTACACTATGGTGCGTTAGGATGGCCCTTCGTTATATGGAGGGGAAAAAAAAAGTGTTCAAACTGTCGGTCTCACCCCCTAGAAATATGCGAATAGCAAAAAAACTGAGAAATACAAAGTTTTGGGCCAATCAAAAAACGTTTAGTCGTGGCGCAAAGCGATTGAAAATTTCAAGTGTGTTTATATGGGGAAAATATGACTTTTTTTTTTCAGATTTTAAGAAAATTTCGGACTATAATTTAATTTTACCGACAAGCTGTTATATAATTCGGCATCAGTATTAAATTATCCTTTCAAAAGGCTATAAAACTTCAAAATCGAATAAAACCTCGCCAAGAAATAGTAAATGCCCCAGACCACTTTTGTGCCAAAAAAAACTAGGTCATGAAATTTGATGGCTTTTTTTTCAACTTTGAGAAATTGATTAAAGCCTTCATTCTTTTTTGGTCTCTATACCTATAAGTACTCAGATATGATGTATTGTTTTATTACCACGTTGTTAACCTATTGCGCATTGAGACCGAAAATTGGAAATGTTTTTGATAAAATTCTTAAAACTCCTTTTTCAAGTTTGAAAAAATTTTCTTAAACAAAATTTAAAAAAATTAATATATTACTTTAAGGTTTTATTAAATACATGTTGCAGATTAACTGTGTGAGTTTTTAAGTAAATCCCTCTGCCAGAATTTTTTTGACAAGGATTTTATTTTTGCGGATTTCGAGAAAACTTGGATTTTTGAGAAATATTCTGTAAATGTACTCTTTCTAAATACGTTGTATCAAAAATTCATCACTTTTCTACTTTTAAATGTTATATTTTATCTTAATCGCCTAGGGTTTCTGAAAAAAATAATATGACTATATCAACCCTTTTTGAATTGGGGTCACATATGACCCCAAGCTAATAAAAGACAATTTATTCAAAAAAGTCAAATATTTTGTAAGTGCTGTCCAATTTTGAGATGCGACACTTAAAATATGATAACCAAATATGTCGAAGTTTCGTTTCAAAAATTTGGGATAAATCCAAGAACGTTAACCCATTATTTGCCAAGGCCAGCTTTGGATATTAAGATATTTTAAAATATTAATGAACTAAAACGAGTTTTTCCATGAAACTATTTAGAATTTAAGAAAAATAATTCGGTTAATTTTTTTTTTATTTAACCTTTCAGTGCTCCTAATATCAAAATTATCCATTGTGATATATCTCTGGTGCAATTGTCTGCTTATTGCTCGCGAATATATATTAAAACAACTTTTAACCAATTTTGTTATAAAATTACTTTATATAATAAAGTAATAGTTGAATTTCTTGCGATCGCACTCACCAATTTGGTGGATATTGATAAAAAAAAACGCCAAAAAAAAAAAATTCAGGTCAGTCGGTGAAGATGCCATTACTTATAATGGTTGACATTTTTGATTTTTAATAATCGGTCGCTTTATATTATCTTCAATGTCACCTACATATTTTCAAACTTCTAACATTTTATTTCCCAGTTTTAAATAGTTTATTAAATAAAAGTAAATTTCAAATATAATAATATATAAAAGGTAATATTAAATTAATACTATCTTAATGGAATAAATTACAAAATTAAATCAAAGTGAATTTCAAAAAACGTCCTATTTTTTAGACATATGACTTAAGTTGTTTCAATTTATTCGCGAGCAATAAGCAGATAATTGCACCAGAGATATATCACAATGGATAATTTTGATTTCAGGAGCAGTGAAGGGTTAAATAAAAAAAAAATTAACCGAATTATTTTTCTCAAATTCTACTTAGTGGTTTCATCGATTGTAATAGAAAAACTCGTTTTAGGTCATTTTTATGTAAAAATATCTTAAAATCTGGCCTTGGCAAATAATGGGTTAACGTTCTCGGATTTATCCAAAATTTTTGGAACGAAACTTCTACACATTTGGTTATTATATTTTAAGCGTCGCATCTAAAAATTGGACAGCACTTACAAAATATTTGACTTTTTTGAATAAATTGTCTTTTATTAGTTTGGGGTCATATGTGACCCCAATTCCAAAAGGGTTAATGGAGTCATATTATTTTTTTCAGAAACCCTAGGCTATTAAGATAAAATATAACATTTAAAAGTGGAAAAGTGATGAATTTTTGATACAAAGTATTTAGAAAGAGAACATTTACAGAATATTTCTCAAAAATCCAAGTTTTCTCGAAATCCGCAAAAATAAAATCATTGTCCAAATAATTCTGGTAGAGGGATTTACTTAAAAATTTACACAGTTAATCTACAACATGTATTTAATAAAACCTTAAAGTAATATATTATTTTTTTTAAATTTTGTTTAAGAAAATTTCTTCAAACTTGAAAAAGGAGTTTTAAAAATTTTATCAAAAACATTTCCAATTTTCGGTCTCAATGCGCAATAGGTTAACAACGCGGTAATAAAACAATACTTCATATCTGAATACTTATAAATATAGAGACCAAAAAAGAATGATGTCTTTAATTAATTTCTCAAAGTTGAAAAAAATGCCATCAAATTTCATGACCTAGATTTTTTTTTTGGACAAAAGTGGTCTGGGGCATTTGCTATTTTTTGGCGAGGTTTTATTCGATTTTGAAGTTTTATAGCCTTTTGAAAGGACAATTTAATACTGATCCCGAATTATATAACAGCTTGTCGGTAAAATTAAACTATAGAACGAAATTTTCGTAAAATCTGAAAAAAAGTCATATTTTCCCCATATAAACACACTTGAAATTTTCAATCGCTTTGCGCCACGACTAAACGTTTTTTGATTGGCCCAAAACTTTGTATTTCTCAGTTTTTTTGCTATTCGCATATTTCTAGGGGGTGAGACCGACAGTTTGAACACTTTCTTTATTAAGGGCCACCCTAATGGTGCGTTCTCTATCGAAAGATATTAAATTTGTTACAAAAAATACAATTTAAATAAAAGGTAGATAAACGAAAAAAAAGTATTTTTTTTAGTAATGCCAAAACAATGGAAACTTTTAAACTTCTATTCCAGAGTTGATTAAAACAACAAGAATGGAAGATGGTATGAAAAAAAAAATTTATTAAATCTTAAATGTTATTTAAACATTTATAGCTTGTGACGTTTTCTTTCAACGATTTTTCGAACAAAATTCTATTTGTGAATATTTTAGTCTTATAATTAATTATAATGTCAAGGATGAAGTTTTGTGAAGTGTCAGAAATGAGAATAATACATGATGTTATTTGTGAGAAATATTCTATGAATAATTTCAAAAACCATCAAAAATATCATGAAAGAGGTACGATGGCGACTCAACAGTTAGGCACCGGCCCCGTAAAACGAGTCAAAAACAGGGTAATTTAATAGCAAGAGAGCCTGAAAATGTAAAAAAAAATTATACCTGAAGAGATCATTAATAATTCGAAACTAAATGTATGTGCTCGATCTGTACACAAGCAATTGCGGCTGATCTTGGTTGTTATCATCCTGTGAATAAACCATTCATATCAGATAAAAATCATCCTTGTCGCATAAATTTTGTTAAAGAACACAAAAATTGTCAAGACGGAATTATAACACTGTTCCCTTTTCAGATAAGTCCAAGTTTAATTTATGAGGCCATGATGGATGAACTTTGTACTACAATCCCATCACCGAAAAATACGGACAAGAAATTATGCAAACAAAATAGATTTCTTAGAGGCAGTTAATTCGGTGTGGAAAAATTTTCAGTCGATATCATCAACAATTTAATTGAATACGTGCCTCGGCGTTATAATACACTATTACAAAATAATGGATTCCCAACAAAATAATGAAACCAAAAATAGAGGGAAAGTTTTCAATTATTATATAGTAAAGGTTTCCATTGTTTTGTCAACAGCATAAACATTAAAACTTTTAAGTTTTGTTATTTTCTTCTGAGGTAAAGCTAAGTATTTTGTGTTAATATTTTTTTCTTTTTGAAATAAATAAAACATATAAATGTTTAAATTAATAAAAGAGTTTTTAATTTTATGATTCAATTTTATGGTTTTGACAGTTCAATTCGTCAAAAATATGTTTTGTTCACAGTCCCTCACTATAAATCACTTTTTCCAATAAGATATTTTTTGTATCCATATCTATGAGTCCTTCATTTTATACCATTTCCCATTAAAATTTTCAGTTTTTGAAACTAATTTCACTTTTCTTTTCCCATTATAAAATTTTATTTACTCAAAAGAACTTCTCTCTAATTAATATCAATTATTTTAATTCCAATTTCTTTTTTAATTTTTTTATATATACTTCTTTAATTCCCGATATAAAATTATATTCCCCCCCCCCCCTCCCCTTCAAGTTCTATTTAATATTTTAGATTTAAAGCTGTACTTTTTATAACAGTTATTAACTTCTATGGAAGTTGTTTGAAATCCCATTCAAAAAGAATTTTCGTCTGGAAGCAATTTGGGTTCACTCAAGATTTTAATTGTGTATTAGTTTCTTTTTTGCACAAAATATGTTTGTACAATTTGCCATTTAACTCTATAATCAAATTTAAACGCTTTAACAAAAATATTTTGAAAATATTACTTCAAAATTAGCAATACGCAATAAAACTCCGTGATGTTTGTGAAAACAATTGATTTTTACGGAAAACCATAAAAAAAAATATTTAGATAACTTAACAACGAAAAAAAATGCACAAAAGGGTACCATAAACAAAAATAGCTAAATAATTTCTAAAATCTTCAACCAACAACAATTTGTTTAGGATTTTCATGTTTCTAAAAAAAAAGAAACATCATAAAAATTTCCCGTAACTTGAGGCACTACTAGTAAAAAAATTAATACAGGTAGCATGAAAAATTCCTAAAAAAAAGAATGTACAAAAAATTTGCACGCAGAAAATATGTATGTATGTGTAATCGCCAGATTTACAAGCTCAACTAAAACTGTGTTTTGTTCGCTAAAAAGCCGACGCGAGGACATGCTGAGTTCTGCGCGGCATGTAGTCTATCAATACATTCACATTCGAATAATCCACATTGAAAATACAAACAAATTTACCCTTTTTTCACATTGAATAAATTCTCGATGGGTGCCAAACAAAAAAAAAAAAATAAATTAAGAAAACTCATAGATAGAGCACTTGCTTTTTAACAGACATAAATATCGAAAATCTAAACAAAAATATACAATTTATGTAGACAAAAACATAGGTGATCTCTCTGTAGGAAGACAGCTGAGATTCATATGGCAAATACAGGAACAGTATTTTTCAGTTTACTTATATAAAGAGTTGTGATATCCTGTAGTGCAAAACTTTACGTCATTCATTAGACAAGTGTGTGTCCTCTTATAAACAAATTAAAAAAAAAAAAACTTTTTTACTACGGTAACTGCAATTTATTAACTTTGAAAGACATTTTAACTTTAATATATTATTTTCTTTTGTAAATCGATTTTAGTATCATGTTATTTTTGTTATTTCATTAATTAATTAACATAATTTGCATATTTCTTTGTTATTAATGAATCAAACTAATTTCTTCTGTCTTTTATCTTTTTTCTGTCATTCGTTTCTGGTTGTCCAGGTCCCAATGGTTGTCCTCGTCGTCGCGGTCGACAAACTTATACGCGTTTCCAGACTCTTGAGTTAGAAAAAGAATTCCATTTTAATCATTATTTAACAAGACGACGAAGAATTGAAATTGCCCATGCATTGTGCTTGACAGAGAGACAAATAAAAATTTGGTTCCAGAATCGTCGTATGAAACTTAAAAAAGAATTAAGAGCTGTCAAGGAAATTAATGAACAAGTGAGTATTACATACCAATATAAAACGAATAACATAAATCAGAAAATAATCACTTTGAAACAAAAACAAAACTTATCAACACACTAATATAATTAGACGAATTTTTGTCTAGTTTTCGTTGACATAAAGATTTTGAATTTGAATACACAGAAAATAGATTCTTTATGGCCATCGAATTTATTATCAGCCGATTTGCGATGGAGTTAATGACCGAATTTAGCGTTGGCTAAGATTATAATTCAGTTTTTAGCTGCTTGTTAATTTATTATTCTACAATCGCTACAGCAGTTATTCAGCATAAGAAAAGTTTGGTGTATTTGTGGCCAAATTAGATGAAAACCGGTTGTTTAAGGAACAAAGTTTAGATTGTTCGAATTGAATGTATGTGTGTTGATAACAAGATAAAGATTAAAAAGTAATAATAAGAAGAAACAACCGATTAATAATTGCTATCGCTAAATTAAAATTGTTTAAAATTAATATTTATTTTTGCATTGCTTGCAATGTTTTACCAACCGACTACAAATTTTCATATGGATACCCTCATTTCGTATAAGTTTATTTCTAATTATCTGGAATATTCTAAAACATCACATCTATTTCTCTCTCTCTCGATCTCTTCCAATCGTTAAAGGCTCGTCGTGATCGTGATGAACAAGAAAAAATGAAAGCCCAAGAAGCCATTAAATCCGCCCAACATAATAACAATAAATTGCAACAACAGCAACAACAACAACAGCAGCAACAGCAACAGCAGCAACAACAACAGCATCAGCAGCAACAAGATCATCATTCAATCATTGCCCATAATCCCGGCCATTTACATCATTCCGTTGTGGGGCAAAATGATTTGAAATTGGGTCTTGGCATGGGCGTCGGTGGTGGTTTAGGCGGAAATCTGGGTATGATGAGTGCGTTAGATAAAACAAATCATGATCTTTTAAAAGCTGTTAGTAAAGTAAATTCATAAATTTCTAAACACGCACTCATACACATACACATACACCCATAAAATACCCAAAAACACACGTACTGAATAGAATTTTTTTTTCTTTGAGCAAAAACATAAAACACATAATTTAAAAATAAAAGGAAATACATTTTCTTTCTACTGATATATAAAACTTTTAAATAATTTAAAATACAAGAAAACATGTTGATACACATGCAACAAAATACGTAAAAATTTACATAGTAATTTTAGTTTGTAACAGATCTTAATTCTCTATAAATATTTAAACTAAAATATAATATTTTATAAAAAAATATATATAAATATTAAATTTAATACACATATACTTAACTATATATATATAAATATATATATTTGAAATAGATAATATATATACTTAACCCCTTATATATACAAGCATATATACATAAGTATATAAACGATAATTACATAAAATATATTTAATTAAATATAAAAACTTTGCAGTATAATTCTAAGATAAAATAATTTAATAGAGAGAAAAAACAAAACAAAAGTACTGAATTCTTTTGCTGTAGTTTCTTATTATAATTTTTGGAATAGAAATGCAGTGCATTTCTATTTCAATTAAAAGTATTTAAATTTTTTTTTTGTTTCATTAAGTTTTTGTTTTCTTTAAATTGTATTTTTTTAATATATCAAAATCTGTTTTGTTAATGTTTAGTTTAAACAATAAATTGTAAAAAAAATGTATCTCTTATGTATTTTTTATTAAATCTTTATGCCATATTTTAGAATATTAAAAAATTTTTTTTTTAGTTATTATTATTATGAAAGAAAACAAAGTTATTAAAAAAACAAATATTTACAAATTTTTATTGATTAAATAACCGTTACATTTTTTTCACCCATTTGAGTTATCGGAATATACCTTTGCCAGGTATATAAAATTCCATTGAGAATTCACAATAAATAAAAAAAGTGGTATTTTTTAATGTTTGAAGAAATGAAATGTATTTAATACAACTTCGTTTCTCAATGTTGTTTTTTAAAATTTATGCTCCATCTGTTTCAAATTTATAAAGTAGAGTTTTGTTTTTATCACTTAATACTTGCGAATTATCTGTGCTAATAAGACTCCGTATATGGTTTATATATTTGAAATTTCATTCTGAACTCAATTTCTCTATTTTTTTCCATAAAATTAATAAAAAGTTAATAAATTTATTTTGCGCATAATTTTTCATAAAATGCTACAAATATTTTCAATCGCTAGAAAATGAAAAGCTAAGTTGACGAATTTTAGTGAAATTTGACATAGTATTTATTTATGATCAAATGCTTTAAAATGAGGCAAAAATTTGTTTAGTGTACTAAATTTTAAACTTAAAAAATAAATTATCAGTCCAAAGATACAATGTTGAGTGGTCTGTAATGTTGATAACAACGAATTGCAATAAAGAAAATATAAAAGTTTTATAAAATACATTGGGCAACAATTTAATATATTTATTGCTTTAGCTTTAAATATAACTCTACATAGAATTTAATACAATGCTGAAATTATTTAAACAAATTCTTTGAAAATCGAAGAAGAAACGGGAAAAATATTATAAATTCGCTTATTCTAAAAAGAGTGCAAAGAGGCTTAAAAAAGATTTAAAGTTTGTTTAAAAAAAAATATTTTTCCACATATTTTATTTTAAAAAAATCAGTATTTTTAAAAAACATTATCATATGTAAGTACACTTTATTTTATTTTTATGGAAATAGAATCAATAAATTTTTTCAATATTGTATATTCACAGTTAATTGTTATTCCTTTTTACACAATAAAATTCAAACAATATTTTATATGACTTTAACAAATTTTTAATTAATTTTAAATAAACCTTATATAGGTCCTTTATTATTTGATTTTAAAATACTGCGATAACTCAAATGGGCATCAACGGTTTATTTTCTACTAAAAATGGTTTATTTTCATTGAAAAAATAAAATTATTTAATACAAAATCCTAGATATTTGGTATGTTACATACAAAAAACATAATCATCATTACAAAAGAAAAAAAAAAATACGTAAATTGTCCTTTGCCAGTGACTAAAACTTATTTTTAACTACAAAGAAAGGAGAAAAACTTAGTTTTTAAACATTTAAATTAAAAAAAAATCGAAAAACATAAATGTACACGCTAACTGCTTTAAATTAAAAAGAAAATAAAACAGAAAAATAAAAAAAAAAAATAAATAATTATTATAACATGTTAGATTGGCTTTGATTAAACAAAATAGAAAATGTTAAAGCCAAAAAATTAATATAAAAAATCTCAAAATACGTATTAGATTTTAGGGACAAACATATTGTAAATTGTAATAATATAAAAATTATTAATATAATTTTTAAAACAAAAAACTTCCGTGAAATTGAAATGAAATAAATTTAAAAAAAAAATAAATTAATTAATTAACGAAATCAAAATAAATTCCCATAAATACGTACAGTGAGAGTGAATCTGAAATAAAAATATTCACATTATTAAGAAACAAACTGATAACTATTATACTTATATTTTGCATAAGAAGGCCAATATTACTTATGAAGAGTAATACAAAATAAACAATTGTTAAAAAAAAAAAATAATGATTAAACTCAACTCACTCAAAAATATACGTAGTCTTCGAACATTTACAATATCTAAACTAAACAAATCTAATCTAATCCGAACTATACATACGACTTTCAAACAAGTAAATTCTTGTTAAATGTTGGCAAGTAATTAGCTATCAAACATTCTATTACAACCTTATTAAATTTAAATACAAGAAATAAAACTGAAAAAAGATGAATAAAAATTACTTAAAATTTAAATAAAAAATATATGAAAAATCGTTTTCTTCCAAGCAATCAACAATAAAAAATCTCATACAATTACCTTATAATTTATTTATAATTGATAAATTATTTCTTTGTTTTATTTTTTTTTTTTATTATTATTTTTGAAGTGATATTATTATCGAATCCATCAAATTTTGCCTTAATTTATGAATATTTTTTTTGTTAATTAAAAAAGCTATATTTTATTTAACTATATTTTCGCTATACTTTTCTATAGAATTCTTCTTTGTCTACAAATTTTAATTAATTTTTTTTTTTTTTTAATAAATAATTGTTGTTAATAATTTTTAATTAGTTTATACATATATTATGCTTATTATTTTAATGTTTATGATCATGTTTTAAAATAAGTTTTAAAACCTTTGTATTATTATTATTTTTTATTCATGTGCTCAATAATGCAAAAAATAATTAATTAAAAATTTAATTGTGAAAACAAAATAATTATCCATTATAGTTTGTTTTAATTGCATTTTTAAAAAGGATTTATGTTTCATACATACGGATATCACAATTTGTATTTTCTTCAATGATTTAACGGCGTTAGGTAGCAACTTAAAAGGTGACGTTATTTATTCACTCATTTATTTATTTATTTATTTGTTTATTTATTTGACTTTCTACACAACAAGGCTAAGTCTTATTACAATAACAATTGCTAATTATAAAATACTAGCAGATTCCAGCCCTCGAAATTCGAGCGCAAATTCTAGGAAATTTTATTTTTTCATTAAATAAAGACCCTAAAAGTGTGCTAATCAATTATAGCCAATTCACAAATCAACACTGGAAACAAACTCATTTTTATTACAAACACATTAACAAATTTAATAAACACACACATAGCATTATATAATTTTATGTATGTGTTAGTGGCAACTTTAAATGCAATTTACTCAAAATAAAGGGAAAAATTTAAAATTCTGTAAATCTGCAAAATGGCTAAAAAGAAACACCTTTCAAATAATATACGTTTAGTCAAAATCGGGATAAAACGGTAGAACAAAACATCGGTCACAAGAAATCGCCTAGCCTATTAATATTATAGATATAACATTGATTATACTAAATTAAATCAAGCGAAAAGAAAATAAGAGATAAAAACAAGTTAAATAAAAAAAAAATACAAAGTGAGAGAAAAAAATATATATAAAATAAGTATACAATTAGAAATACCTTTAAAGAAAGTTTAGGTTTAGACAAAGAATTTAAATACGAATTTTTTGAAATGTATTGCATTGCTATTAAGTTGAATATAAGGTGGAAGGCTATTCCAAAGGCGTGCAGTATTTATGAAAAAGTGCCATTCAGATACTAGGCATCGATGTTTAGGAACAATTAATTTTTAACCTCTGTTTGATTTGGCAAATCATATACGATTGTGTAAGTATTGTGGCTTTCCTGTGTATATTATCCTATGTAGAAAAATTAGTGGTGTAATTTTTGGTAGGTTTTCAAGTGATACTCCGTACAGGCTTTTCGAGAAGGACGATATGTGTTCAAATTTCCTTAACCCATATACATACCTAACCATATTGTTGTAAAGCATTTCAAGTTTTTTATTTGCTAATTGAATCGCAATTAGCAAACAGTTCGCATCCATAAGTTAGTGTTGGAATAAGATAAGCCTTTGCCAATAGTGTTCTTACTCTTAATGGTGTAAAGAATTGCGTTGCCCATAGGGTCCTTAGTTTCACGTATGATTGTGCAACAAGCATGTTGGTGTGGTTTAACCACTTTAAGTTGCTGTTGAAGACCAATCCAAGATTTCTAGCTGTCTCAATTCTTTGATTATTTATTGATATTTCCATATCAATAAGTGGATTTATAGTCTTTTTGTATATCACTATGCATTTATATTTTGTGTATTTAAGTCCATTGTAATTTAAGTCCATGATAAATTGCCCAACAATTTATTCTGTTAAGGTCATGGTTTAGGTTATCCACATTTTGACGAATGGAATTAACAGGGCTGCTAAGGTAAAGCTGTACATCATCTGCATACATGTGAACATTGCAATGTGATAAGTAGTGAGGTAAATCATTTGTATAAATAGAGAAAAGAAGCGGCCCCAGAATTGACTCTTGGGGTACACCTCTACTAATAGCTAATGGTTCAGATATTGTATTATTTACGAATACTGATTGTATAAGTTCTGACAGGTATGTTGATATTAGCTGTATTGATGTTGATGAAAATTGATGTTGATCTTATGTTTTCGGAAACATCAATTAGGGCAGTAACACCACTATGATTGGGTCGAAAGCCGGATTGCTTGTCAGTCAAAAGTTGATTTACATGTAAGTATGTACTCTTTTGCAGAAAGCTAAGTATGACAATTGGACGATACTCTGAGTTAGGTAGTGGAATTATCTTTGCATGTTTCCATTTTGTTGGAAAATGACTCGACGTTATGATGGTGTTGAACAGGTGAGTAATATAAGGCAAGATTAGTGTTAAAAGAATTTTAATAAATTAGGGGTGTAAGTTATCATATCCAACAGCATTTTATTTTACTTGGTTGATACAAGAGAAAACAGCAATCAATCAATCAATCAAGTTAGCTTATGATATATCATAGTACATGTCATAAGTTTCTGGTAATTATAGGGTTACTAAAATCTGTTAACACGAATTCAATGCAATTTTCATGAAGGTGGCGATGAACATATCTTGATGATTATCTTCTAAACAGTTGACTTGGACAAAAAAAATCCATAGAACACACTGCCTGTTTCACAAACCTGATACCACTTGTACTTTTCTTGTGGTAAAATCATAAAAACCTGAAGAAATTGATGGGAACACTGGAAGAACTAAAAGCGGCAATTGAGGAAAAATGCGCACAAAACAGTTAAGTTAATTGAGCTGTGCTACTAAGATCGGATGCATTTAAATGCTAGAGTCGTATTTTCATACATATATTTTATATTTTTTGTTATCTTATTTTTCATGATAATTCAATGTAAAGGTTTTGCGATCACTTGATTTAAATGATAATATGGATTTATATTTTTTTATTGATTGTCAGAACCATTCATTGGGTACCTAATTGTAAAACTGCACGAAAAAATGCTAAACATGATTTTATTTATAACTGAAATATTCATTAATAAACCTTTAAGAGTTGCTGATATTGATTAAATTTCAATATAACAACATTTAGCGAATGTAGAAGACAGTATCTATCAAATTGTGTTGTTATACTCTCCACACCACTGTGCTGTCTGTAACGTATAGAAAAATATATTTATGTCCCGAAAAATTATATATATTCTTGATCTTTATAACAACTCGCGTCGGTATAGCGATATGTGTCTATCCGTCCGTCAAGTTACAAAATGAGCAATTTACCTGAATAAAATTAGGACAATTTTGATCGGCATTATTTCGAACAAGTTTTTATTGAACTTGGAGCCTCTAAGCGCAATAGCTGAGGAATGACACTCGAAAATGTAAAGACACTCCTATAAAATTTCGTATAAAAAACTAAATACACTGAAAAATTTGTATATGTAACAGAGCATGTGCATATATAAGAGCAGACCCAGAACAGCCCGATCTGACAAAGAAAGCACAACAATTTTCTCAACATAATCTACTTTTAGATCGATACAGTTTTAACAGCGACATTCAATTGCTTCGATTCCCTGTTTACAGTAAGAATTATCCTTAAAGTAGCCATCAACCGAAGGAGCTAAATCAGGCCAATAAGGTACGTGATTAAGCAAATTAAACCCTAATTCATGGTGTAATGTCATTGGTGGATTGTCTTGATGAAACAACACTTTATTTTTCGCCAAATGCGGCCTTCTCCCCATTAATTTCATTAATCAACGAAAATTATTCCATGTGCATCCCAAACAGCAGACGCCATAACCTTCTTTGGGAATAAGTTGCCACTGTTTTGGCTGTTCCTTTGCCTTAGCTATGAAGTGGTCGACCCATTACTCATCCGTGACAAAATTTTAGGTAGTTTGTTAGATTTGACGTACTCTTTCAGACATATTGCAATTAATACTGTAATTAATATGCAAATTTTAATTTTGTTTCAATGGTGCGTGGTAGAGAAGAAGAAAGCATATATTTCAAAAATTCATAACTATTTTTGGTATTTCAGCCTTCATCAGCGATTCTCGGTCAGTATGCGGTTAGCACTGTTTGAAATTCATATCATTTTAGCTAAGCAATGATCAAATACCATTTTGTGGATCGTTTTTTTTCGTAAACGAAAGCGCAGTTTCACACAGAGTAGAATCTAGCTCGGTTTAAATATAGGTTGGACTAAGACCTTTCAAATGAAAGTATTGAATTACATAACGGTGACCACTTTTTTCTATAACTGAGATTGTTTACTTTTGATGGTTCAAAAAACCAAATAATAAATACCGTAGCAGGTCGGTATCAGCTATGTGTGTTTGCTAACTTTTTCTGAGAAATAACACCCCCAAAAAGCGTTCAAATGCGCTAAATTAAATTTAGTATTCAATGAAACGTTTCGAAGTTTATAGTAATAATAAAAAATAAAAACGTTTCTTATGCCTGTCTTCCTCATCTTCAGACCATAGTATTGCTTTAGTATAAAATTTTTATTTTTTATAGAAATATTTGATGGAATTAATACAACAGACATTTCTAATCACCAGTGTTTAAATCAATCTATTTAAAATTTTGTTTTAAAAAAATTCATTGCACTGAACTCTATTTCGATTTCAGTGTTTGAGTACTGAAAAGACAGTACATATTTATATCTACAAAGTAAATTGATAAAAAAAAAACGGAAGTTTATTGACTGAGTTTTTCCAGTTATGTACTTCAATCCCAACTAAATCGGGGCTGTCTCTATTTTTATACCCTATACCACTATGTGGTTTGGGTATAATGACTTTGTGCTGCTGTTTGTAACAACCAAAAATATTTGACCATCTTTAATTATACCGATCGAATCAGAATCACTATCTGATTCGATTTAACGATGTCCGTCCGTCCGTCCGTCCGTCCGTCCGTCTGTGTGTCCATGTAAAGCTTGTAATCAAACTGCAGGTCGCAAATATGAATATATTTTGAAGAAATTTGGTATTCGATCTTTTATCAGCCATGGGATGAACGCTATTGAAATTGGTGAGAATCGGTCAATGTTCAGACCTAGCCCCCATACAAATGACCCCTATGAAATCAACATATATTGCCATAAGATCCAAATTATCATACAAATCTTAGTCAAATTGGGTTTGTCGGTATATATTACATCCTTTAATCAGTAGTCCAAAAATTATCCCTATTGGACAACTCTTAGTCATAGGCCCCATATAGAGCTGCTTCCCGATCTTCACTTTAATCTATCAAAAAACAAAAAAAATCACTGATTCTTCTCAAATTTTGTATGTATATATTTTTGCAAAATACAAGAGACTTTACCAAACATGGTCAGGGTCGGTCCATTTTTGGGCCTAGCCCCCATATAGATATAGCATCCGATATGAACTTTTTCATATCTGCAGCCGAAAAAATTAATAACATTCCCACTCAAATTTGGTTTATGCTTATTTTCTATATCCAGTTAGTTGGACCTGAGAGATAGGGTCTCTAAACGCATGGTATAGGGTATCGTATAGTCGGTGTAGACCGACTATAATTTTCTTACTTGTTTTATATTTGCAACAGCGACGTCCAAACGATTTTTCATTAACAAAGTTAAAATGAATGCCATCTCGTTGTTATTACTATCGGAATTATACTTGTCATATCGTAAACTTATTAATGAAATTTATATATCTCGTTATATAAATTTTCTCTTACTGACGAATTAGATAACCAGTTTACTTTGGTAGTAAACATAGTAAACATAATATTGTTTAAATTGAACTGTTGTATTTAAAAAGCGCTGAAAGCAGTGAAAGCGAAAGTGAAAAGCGCTGATTATGCGCATTTTTTTCATTTATCGTAAATGTAAACAAGTAACCGTTAAATTCGGTTGTGCCAAATCATAGATACCCTCCACATGGGTGTTACATTTATATCAATATCATTACATTATAACAAATGTAAACAAAATATTTCAAAAAGTAAGCAATTTAATAAAGTTAATTTTTAAAATTATTAGAAGTTTCTTCATATTATTGATGCCCGATTTACCAAATTTTTAATAGCAACCTGCACGAAATAATGAATAAACAATATTATAATAACTGTATCCAGATGAATGGTTTGTGAAGGAGTGTGAATTCAACAGACAGACGGACAGACAAGCAGACGGACGAATGGACGGACAGACTATATCGAGTCGAGTTGTTATAAGGATCAAGAATATATATAAGGCCGCAAATGCGTTTTTCGATACGTTACAAATGAAATGACAAAATGATACCTTCCGCACAGTGGTGTAGAGGGTATCAAAGATTCGTTGCAGCCGAATTTAAAACTCTTAATAGCTTTTAACTTCCTTTGTCAATACTACCTCCAATACACTTATTTTTATTTTACTACGTTGTCTGTTTATATGTTTTTCGGTAAAAATTTTGCAATTGATTTTTATCCACCTGGATGATTATCAGAACTGGAAGGGCAATGCAAAACAGGATCACTTTATACCTTTCACTCCAGTGTGCAGAGGGTATATATAAGTTTGTCA
Organism: Cordilura impudica; assembly: GCA_963682025.1. Taxonomy (NCBI): domain Eukaryota; kingdom Metazoa; phylum Arthropoda; class Insecta; order Diptera; family Scathophagidae; genus Cordilura; species Cordilura impudica. Next base: position 196,993,981 of record OY821517.1, on the reverse strand, counting down.
TTCCGTTTGTAATAATTAGAAAAAAAAATTTTGGACCCCATAAAATATATATATTTGTGATCCTTATAACAACCGGAGTTGATATAGCGATGTCCGTCTGTCCGTCTGTGGAAATCACGATGGCGGTTTCAATCGGCCAGCTAGGGTGCTCGCTGACATAAAAAATTATTCACTAACTTCCTGAAAAGTTTGCAGTTTAAAATCGTCCCAATCGGTCGATTAGGGCCCGAGATTTGAACGAAGAACTAAAAAAAGTCTTGAAAAAATATAATTTTCTATGTTGTTCTTGTCACGATCACGCCCTCAATAGGATAGCTAACGTGATCATTTTAGGGAGAATGATTCTCCAAATTCATGGGAAGATTTCTATTTCAAAAATCATTGAAATCGGTGGAGCAGGTGCAGGGAAAACTCTGAAAAATTAAAAAAAAAATAAAAAATATGATGTTTCTATAGTGTTCTTGTTGTTATTCTAAATGTTATATTGTTGCCATAGCTGGTCTTGTTGTTATTGTGGTCGTTGTGGTAATAATATAATAAAAACTAACCCTTTGTACATTTTTTTATCCACTCTGGTAGAAAAATTTAAAACTTTCCATTGTTTTGGCATCACTAAAAAAAATTTACTAGATCATTTCTGTCATTGCCACGAGCCTGCCTGCAAAGTTTCAGATCGATTGGGTCACGGGAAAGGGGTTAAAATCGACCCAAAATTTTTTCGACAAACAGACACTACGAGTTAATGTAAAGGGAGTAAAAATTCACCAACATCAAAACCAAATAATGCTAAAATACCTAGCTGTTCATAAAAAGAAAACAATGTAAATTTAGCAAAAAAATTTTTATGTATTAATTTATTTAAAGAGAAAAACACAAAAATAACGTTTGATGTTGTATTTTTTGTGTGTAATATTTACATATACATACATACACATATTAAATAATACAAATAATATACATATATTCTATATATGTATTATCCATAATAACTGCATGTTAGAAATAAATCGGTATATTATTTTATTTACATAAAATTCTGCAATATTTTGTTGTGGGGAAAACACATTTCTTTTGCATTAACAGAGTGTCACTTCATTTTGCTCAGCGTGACTATGCCACAGTAGATGGCGCCACAATTTTTGTTCTAATTAGCTTTTCAATAGTTATTTCTATGTTAACATGAATGTCAATATTTTCAAATAGATATTGTACATAACAATGTTAAGAGTATACACGGGCTGGTCTTTTATTTCATATGTTTTTTCATTATTCTTTTACAAAAATGAACATAAGTTTGGCATATTAACTTTTTGTTGTCTTTACAAAATAGAGTTACCGAGTTATCAATGAGTTTTTTGCTTTCAAAAAAATTCTACATAGTTATATAGAATTATTATTCTGCTTTACCTACAAAATATCTGATTGCGATTACATCTAATTTTTAAAAATTGTTTATAATTACTAAAGCATTATTCTTCACATAAATACAAAATTGCACTTTTTAAATTTTCCATTCAAATTTAAGAAAATATCAATTCTAAAAACTGGAATTAAAATTTCCAATTATAAATTAGAAAATATTAACTGAATTTCAGAAAATCATATCAAAATGTCGGATATAATAATTTTAAATTTAGAAGACATCAATTGCATCTTTAATACACATATAAATTTTATTCGTTAAACACAAATTGAAATTCCAAAAAAAAAACACCAAATATGTTTACATTTAAAAAATGTTTACATTTAAAAAAAAATATTGCCATTCAGGAGAAATTAATAGCTTTTCAGTAACTTCTTTTAACGATTATCGAATCGTTAAAAAAGAAAAGCAAAATCATCTGTAAAATTTTTAAACGATATTCGCTATTGCTAAAGTCAGCTGTTGTTGTTACCTAAACGACAACCATTTTTATGTTGTTTATTCAATCGATAAAAACTTAAATTTTTAGGTTGAAATGTCGTCATTCACAAATAAAAATCACAAAATAGTGTAAATATTTTGCTTCTATTAAAAAACTTTTTTATATAAATAAAAAAATTAAATAGCATATTCAATTCATTATTTCATTTTCAAATAAATAAACAGAAATATTAGTAAAAAAAAATAGAGATATTAAACATAAACATAAAATCATCCTGTCAAACACGAAGTAATTTTTTTTTTCTATTCTTTGTGTTTTTCGCTTATTTTAACAGAGATGCCACTCGTTTACAATTTAAATATAGAAAAATGGATTTGTCGACTGTCGTTAAGATGTGTGTACTTAGTGAATCACTTAATCCTCAGTGCAAACAATAATAGCTGTCGATATATTTTGCGATTGTCGGATCGTTGAAATTCTGTCGGATCGTTGAAATTCTGTCGGATCATTGAATTCGCACTACAGAAAACATTAATTTAAATTCAATGAATTTTAGAAAACCTCAAATGATATTTAAGAATTGCGAACATAAAAATTGTTACATAAATAAACGCAATTTTATGAGAATGTTATTTATACATATATTATTTTTCACAATTTTTTTTTGGATGAATATTTGAAGTTTTTCAGAAAATAAAGATAACAAATTATTTTATTTAAAATGTTTGGGACATTTGGTTTTTTGCGTTTGGCATCCCTAATTTGATTATTTATTATTATAAATTTATTATCTATGTTTTCCAAATATAGCAGTATTTTAATAAAAAAGTTGAGAGAGCTTTTTATTGGTTATTATTTTGTTACTCCATCCGACCTATATGGCCGCAATGAAAAAATATTTCGCCAGTTAAAAGAAACTATACAGCCATCTCCAATTAGCACGATTTAATGCATATAGCCACCCTACACAACCATTACCTTTGCAATGGAGGTTAAGGCGAGCTATTTAATTAGCAAAAACTAAATTAAACGAGAAGTTATGTCATATAACCGGAAACGCATGCATATAGGAAACGCATGCATATTTTTCCAATATTTTGTTTACATTTATTATCACTACTCAAACCGAGGTGGAGGGTATCAAAGATTCGGCACAGCCGAATTTAACACTCTTACTTGTTTTGTGTATATCATGTGTAGGTTTATTGAAGTTTGTTAATCAAAAGCCTATTCTTGTCACCAGTATTTTGACCAATACGGTAACTTTTTGTAAATTGTTGGTGGAGGAAAATTTAAATATTTCATGTATGTAGATTTTTTAACAATATAAAATATTTATTATTTGTATGGGAACAAAAACGTAAGTTATATGCCGGTTTTCTCAATGTATCATCAAACTGGCTGTTACTTAACCAGAACATAAATTTATTGTACCGATAAAGTGCCTGTTAACAATTTTGGTTTTCTCAATGTACCGACAAAACCATTATTTTCAGTTGGCAATGCCTCTCAAAATACGTATGAAAGTTGGGAGAATTATTTTCAGTTGGCAGTGCGCTCAAAAAAGAAATGAAAGTTGGGAGAATATTTTATCTGTACGATAAATAAATAATTGGCAGATGAGTGCCGGTTAGCTTTGCGACAAAATAGAAGCAAACCAGACATTGAGAAAACCAAATTTCTTAAATCGGCAGTTTCTCATTGGGATAGAAGATAATCGCCTATTGAGAAAACGGGCAATAATGTTTTTAACTTTCTTTTATAATTCATACAGTTGATGTATAACACTATGTGACAGAAAAAATACCTGGGTGAAATACTTTTTTTCGGTAGGTCTTGTCGAGTACAACAAGACTTGAAATTTGCGAAACACCTCAAAAATCTTGATTTACGGTTAAAAACCGTTTTTCAACCCTTTTGCACATATAAGCCAGAAACTCTGCTTTTATTAAAAGTTTAATAAGTCAATAAATTTCTAACAGATTTTTTAACCCAAAGCTGCATTTTACTCAAAAATATACATGATTTTATAAAAAACTCATACATTATATGGTTCCGAAATAAAAAAAAATATGTAACAGCATCTTCAAATTTGAAAAATAGAGAACTTTTTTTAAATAAGTTTGCTGGAGGAATACGCACAGATATCTCAATATTATTTAAATTCCATGTTCATGACTTCGAAAGCCTCAGATTCTTCTGTCCAAATCCACTCCAAATCCGCTGAGAAATTCAAAATCTGTTGATATTCGACAGAGTTACTGGTTTGTATGGGCAGAAGGGCCAAAAATCGATTTTTTTTCCGCAACTCAAGATTTTGCAGGTGTTTTTGCAAATTTCAAGGACAGAAAAGACCCACCGGAAAAAAGTATCGCATCCCAGGTATCTATGTTTCATTCTTTTTTGCAACACTGTGTTACGCTTTGCAAATCGATCTGGGTATCAGATAATATGGAAAATTCAGATAATTTTTGAAGAAAGACCTAGGCGAGAAAATTAAAAAAAAGACTATTTATATTTCAACAAAGAAGGCATAAGTATTTTTGTTGTTATCCACGGTTAAGTTATTCTTCCGAAAGACTGCTTGGTATTTGTTTAATATTTATTTAAGAGAATGATATTAAAAATTATGCGCAAGTATCAATAAGCGATAGATCGTGGTAATTTGTAGATATAGATGGATCGCCTTTCTTAAAACGGGAGATCAATATAGAGCATATTTAAAGAACTCATAAGTAATGTCATCTTGACCAAAAGATTTATTTTGTTTTCAGGATTTAATAACTGATAAAATTCGATAGGCAGATCCTAAGCAGAATCAGTAATGTACGGCATGGAATGTTTTTTTCATTATTGTGTAGCACGGTTCTAAAATAAGTTTCTGTTGATTATGAGTTTATTTGACTTCAGATAATTTGACAGCTTCTACCAATCGCTACTACTTTTTACTGTATTTAACTGTTCTAAGTTTCTTTTATATTCCATTTTTTTTGTTTGCCGGTATAAATGGAACAACAGGAAAATAAATTTCACAAACTTTACTTGAGACAATCAAAAACCTAGGACTTGAATATGTTGAGAAGGCAAGGGTATGACGGTGCCGCATACATGTATGGACAGCATAATAAGACAAACATATCCTTTAATTTGTGTGTAAACATGGCATCAAAAATTGTTGAAATAAAAAATACTTTTGCGATCATATCCGAAATATGTAATTATTTTCGAGGGTCTTCAAAAAGGAATAGCATTTTGTCAAACATATTTCAAGAAAATGGAATATATTGCAAAAGTCTACAGTTGTACTGCGAAACTCGATGTGAACAAATATTTTACAATTGAATATCACAATTAATTGAAGCCTTCGAAACATGGACGACAAAGGTAAATTTTAAAAGAAATACTTTTTAAAAATATAAGACTTAATGTAAGTATTGGATAAAACACGTAAAAGCAACCAAAACTAGTAAGAAAACAAGCAAGAAAATTATAGTCGGTCTACACCGACTATACGATACCCTATACCATGCGTTTAGAGACCCTATCTCTCAGGTCCAACTAACTGGATATAGAAAATAAGCATAAACCAAATTTGAGTGGGATTGTTATTAATTTATTCGGCTGCAGATATGAAAAAGTTCATATCGGATGCTATATCTATATGGGGACTAGGCCCAAAAATGGACCGACCCTGACCATGTTTGGTAAAGTCTCTTGTATTTTGCAAAAATATATACATACAAAATTTGAGAAGAATCAGTGATTTTTTTGTTTTTTGATAGATTTAAGTGAAGATCGGGAAGCAGCTCTATATGGGGCCTATGACTAAGAGTTGTCCAATAGGGATAATTTTTGGACTACTGATTAAAGGATGTAATATATACCGACAAACCCAATTTGACTAAGATTTGTATGATAATTTGGATCTTATGGCAATATATGTTGTATGGGGGCTAGCTCTGAACATGGACCGATTCTCACCAGTTTCAATAGCGTTCATCCCATGGCTGATAAAAGATCAAATACCAAATTTCGTCAAAATATATTCATATTTGCGACCTGCAGTTTGATTACAAGCTTTACATGGACACACAGATGGACGGACGGACGGACATCGTTAAATCGAATCAGATAGTGATTCTGATTCGATCGGTATAATTAAAGATGGGTGTAGGTCAAATATTTTTGGTTGTTACAAACAGCAGCACAAAGTCATTATACCCAAACCACATAGTGGTATAGGATATAATTACATACCGACTACACGACCCTATCTTTCGGTCCAACTAATTCGATAAGAAAATAAGCATAAACCAAACTGAGTTGCATTGTTAATAATTTTTATCGCTGCAGATATGAAAAAGTTCATATCGGATGCTATATTTGTATGGGGACTAGTTCGAAAAATGGACCGATCCCGACCAAATTTGGTAAAGTCACTTACATTTTGAAAAAATATATCCAAACCAAATTTGAGAAAAATCTGTGCAATATTTTTGTTTTTTGATAGATTTAAGTGAAGATCGGGAAGCAGCTCTGTATGGGGCCTATGACTAAGAATTGTCCTATAGGGATTATTTTTGGACTACTGATTAACGGATATAATAAACACTTACAAACTCAATTTGACTGAGATCTATATGATAATATGGTTCTTATGGCAATTTATGCCGATTTCATAGGGGTCATTTGTATGGGGACTAGGTCTGAACATGGACCGAATTTCACCAATTTTAATAGCGTTCATCCAATAAAGGCTTATATACCAAATTTAATCAAAACATATTCATATTTGCGACCTGTAGCTTGATTACAAGGTTTACATGCATACACAGACGGACGGACATCGCTAAATCGACTCAGAAAGTGATTCTGAGTTGATCGGTATAATAAAAGATAGGTCTAGGTGAAATATTTTTTGTAGTTACAAACAGCAGCACAAAGTCATTATACCCAAACCACATAGTGGTATAGGGTATAAAAATATAAATGTTGGCTTCACCACCTATGAAGTAATTTAGCATAACTAAAAATTCAGATATATTTTTTTTGTATTTAAAAAACTATGAGGTGAATATACAGGCAATATACAAATTTCTTGAATGTTTTCATTATTAATACAACATTGACCATCACGTGGTGCTAGTCCCGATTTCACTAAACTCCTAATGTGCATACATATATTTGTATGTATATTATTCTAAAATTAACAAGAGTGTTAAATTCGGCTGTGCCGAATCTTTGATACCCTCCACCTCGGTTTGAGTCTTGATAATAAAAGTAAATGAAAAAGTGAACAATTTGCTAAACTTAATACCAAATTATTTCAGCAAATTCTTTGGGTTGGTTTTCGTCTTTTCTATTATTTCGGATTTATTTCGGTGTTTGCTTTTTGGTCATCGTGGTTGCTGATCGCCATGTATTTCGGTTATATACCTATATGCATGCGTTTCCGGTTATATGACATAACTTCTCGTTTAATTTAGTTTTTGCTAATTAAATAGCTCGCCTTAACCTCCATTGCAAAGGTAATGGTTGTGTAGGGTGGCTATATGCATTAAATCGTGCTAATTGGAGATGGCTGTATAGTTTCTTTTAACTGGCGAAATATTTTTTCATTGCGGTCATGTAGGTCGGATGGAGTAACAAATAATAACCAAAAAAAAAGCTCTCTCAACTTTTTTATTAAAACATTGCCATATTTGGAAAACATAGAGAATAAATTTATAATAATAAATATTCAAATTAGGGATGCCAAACGCAAAAAACCAAATGTCCCAAACATTTTAAATAAAATAATTTGTTATCTTTATTTTCTGAAAAATTTCATATTTTTATCCAAAATAAATTCTGAAAATTTCTATATAAATAACATTCTCATCAAATTTATTTATGTAACAGTTTTTATGTTCGCAATTCTTAAATATCATTTGACGTTTTCTAAAATTCATTCAATTTAAATTAATGTTTTCTGTAGTGCGAATTCAACGATCCGACAGAATTTCAACGATCCGACAATCGCAAAATATATCGACAGCTATTATTGTTTGCACTGAGGATTAAGTGATTCACTAAGTACACACATCTTAACGACAGTCGACAAATCTATTTTTCTATTTATTTAAATTGTAAACGAGTGGCATCTCTGTCAAAATAAGCGAAAAACACAAAGAAGAATAGAAAACAAGTAAGAAAATTATAGTCGGTCTAGACCGACTATACGATACCCTATACCATGCGTTTAGAAACCCTATCTCTTAGGCCCAACTAACTGGACATTGAAAATAAGCAAAAAAAACCATATTTGAGTGGGATTTTTCTTAATTTTTTTGGCTGCAGATATGAAAAAGTTCATATCGGATGGTATATCTATAAAGGGACTAGGTCCAAAAATGGACCGATCCTGATCATGTTTGGTAAAGTCTCTTGTATTTTGCAAAAATATATACAAACAAAATTTGAGAAGAATCAGTGCAATATTTTTGTTTTTTAATAGATTTAAGTGAAGATCGGGAAGCAGCTCTATCATCATTTTTGGACTACTCATTAGTGGATGTAATGAACGCATACAAACCCAATTTGAGTAACATATATATGACAATTTGGACAATTATGGCAATTTATGTCGATTTCATATGGGTAATTTGTATGGGGGCTAGGTCTGAACATGGACCGATTCTCACCAATTACAATAGCGTGCATCCCATGGCCGATAAAAGCTTATATACCAAATTTCATCAAAATATATTCATATTTGCGACCTGCAGTTTGATTACAAGCTTTACATGGACACACAGACGGACGGACGGACGGACGGACATTGTTAAATCAACTCAGAAAGTGATTCTGATTCGATCGGTATAATTAAAGATGGGTCTAGGTCAAATATTTTTGGTTGTTACAAACAGCAGCACAAAGTCATTATACCCAAACCACATAGTGGTATAGGGTATAAAAACAAATTACTTCGTGTTTGACAGGATGTTTTTATGTTGATGTTTGATATCTTTATTTTTTTACTAATATTTCTGTGTATTTATTTGAAAATTAAATAATGAATTGAATATGCTATTTAATTTTTTTATTTATATAAAAAAGTTTTTTTAATTTAAGCAAAATATTTTCACTATTTTATGATTTTTATTTATGTATGACGACATTTCAACCTAAAAATTTAAGTTTATATTGATTGAATAAACATCACAAAATGGTTGTCGGTTAGATAACAACAACAGCTGAGTTTAACAATAGCGAATATCGTTTAAAAATTTTACTGATAATTTTGCAATTTTCTTTTTTAACGATTCGACTATCGTTAAAAGAAGTTACTGAATCGCGATACTGAAAAGCTATTAATTTCTCCTTAATGTCAATATTTTTTTTAAATGTAAAAAATCTTTTGATGTAAACTTAGGTATATGGTGTTTTTTTTTTTGGAATTTCAATTTGTGTTTAACGAATAAAATTTATATATTAAAGATGCAATTGATGTCTTCTAAATTTAAAATTATAATTTCCGACGTTTTGATATGATTTTCTGAAATTCAATTAATTGTAATTTATAATTGGAAATTTTTAATTCCAGTTTTTAGAATTGATATTTTCTTAAATTTGAATGGAAAATTTAAAAAGTGCAATTTTGTATTTATGTGAAGAATAATGCTTTAGTAATTATAAACAATTTTTAAAAATTAGATGTAATCGCAATCAGATATTTTGTAGGTAAAGCAGAATAATAATTCTATATAACTATGTAGAATTGTTTTGAAAGCAAAAAACTCATTGATGAACTCGGTAACTCTATTTTGTAAAGACAACAAAAAGTTAATATGCCAAACTTATATTCATATTTGTAAAAGAATAATGAAAAAACGTATGAAATAAAAGACCAGCCCGTGTATACTCTTAACATTTTTCTGTATGATATCTAGTTGAAAATATTAACATTCATGTTAAAATAGAAATAACTATTGCAAAGCTAATTAGAACAAACAAAAATTGTGGCGCCATCTACTGTGGCATAATCACGCTGATCAAAATGAAGTGACACTCTGTTAATGCAAAAGAAATGTATTTTCCCTACAACAAAATATTGCAGAATTTTATGTAAATAAAATAATATACCGATTTATTTCTAACATGCAGTTGTTGTGGATATACATATATATAATATATGTGTATTATTTGTGTTATTTAATATGTTCATGTATGTATATGTAAATATTACACATAAAAAATACAACATCAAACGTTATTTTTGTGTTTTTCTCTTTAAATAAATTTATAGATAAAATTTTTTTTTGCTAAATTTACATTGTTTTTTTTATTAACAACTAGGTATTTTAGCATTATTTGCTTTAGATGCTGGTGAATTTTTACTCCCTTTACATACATACATATATTAACTCGTAGTGATTGCTTGTCGAAAAAATTTTGGATCGATTTTAACGACTTTCCCGTGACCCATTCGATCTGAAATTTTGCAGGCAGGCTCGTGGTAATAACGTTAATGATCTAGCAAATTTTTAGAGTGATGCCAAAACAATGGAAACTTTTAAATTTTTCTACCACAGTTAATAAAAAAAATGTACAAAGGGTTAGTTTTTATTATACTATTACCACAACGACCACAAAAACAACAAGTCCAGCTATGACAACAACACAACATTTAGAATAACAACAAGAACAATATAGAAACATCATATTTTTAATTTTTTTTTTACTTTTTCAGAGATTTCCCTGGACCTGTTCCACCGATTTTAATGATTTTTGAAACAGAAATCTTCCCATGAATTAGGTGAATCATTCTCAATAAAAATGATCACTGTAGCTGCACTATTGAGGGCGTGATTGTGACAAGAACAACATAGAAAATTATATTTTTTCAAGACTTTTTTTAGTTCTTCGTTCAAATCTCGGGCCCTAATCGACCGATTGGGACGATTTTAAACTGCAAACTTTTCAGGATGTTAGTGAATCAATTTTTATGTCAACGAGCACCCTAGCTACCCGATCGATGCCGGCATCGTGATTTCCACAGACGGACAGACGGACAGACGGACATCGCTATATCAACTCCGGTTGTTATAAGGATCACAAATATATATATGTTATGGGGTCCAAAATTTTTTTTCTAATTATTACAAACGGAATGACAAACTTATACATACCCTATGCACACTGGAGTGGAGGGTATAAAAACACAATACGCCAAGAAATGGACAACGAATTTAAAAAGTTGTATTAAGAGGTTTCTACAATGGCTAAATAGCTTGAAATCAGCCCAAAATTTCCCAGAAGAGAAGGAATGCAAAGTATAGCTCAATTATAAAAACAAAGAGAACAAAGGAATACTGCAAAGCAACGTTATTTATTCCATATTTAGAGGAAACAATTTCTAGTCTAAAAGAAATTTAGCTGTCAGGAAAATACTATAAAATCTCTATATAACGTAGTTCCCATCAACTTTATAAACCTCTCATTCAATTATTTCGAAGATCTCATAATTTTTTACAAAAATCATTTGAACGAGCCACATCAAAATATTTTAGCTGAGCTATCACTTTGGATTGAGTTTTGGTAGGATAACAAATAAAAATCTTCTAACCCATTAGAAACCATTCAGATGTTCCTATTATATTAATTTTGTTACAAATTTTAATTGTGATTCCTGTTACAACAGCTTCCGTAGAATGAAGCTTTTCTGCATTAAGAAGGACGTACCTACGTAATACCATGGGCGAGGAAAGGCTTTCTTCGCTAGCATTAATATCAAGGAAATTAGGAAATGGGAGATTAGATTCATAAATTATTCTCACATGTAATATTTTTTAAATTAATGTCATAAATATACAACCTGTTTCTGAAATTTATTCGGTATTCTAACGAAAAATTGATATACCGAATATTGGGCTTAATTACTCATATGGTCATACATAAATCAACGTTGCTTCTTATCATACTCCAATTATTTGAATTGGTGGTTGAAAACAATTTTAAAAACTATCTTCAGAGATACTGTAATGTTCGTTACATCTCTAATAATTTTTAATTTTATTCATAAGGAAGACTTCAACAATAAATGAATCATAAATCATTTATTTATGTTAATATATGACGAAAAACAAAATTAAAAATTTGGTGCCGCCCCCAATTACGAATCAAATTCCTGCAACAGGAATTATTAAATACGATCGAAGAAATGTCAGGGACTACAGAGACTTATGAAACAGCACCTTAACTGTGTAACATAAAGATTCTCCGATAATATGGCCTGCGTTCTAGATGTACCATTGGGAAATATAAGGAAATTCGGCAAGTTTATATCACCTTTATAATGCTGACTTTCTCTTTCTTTTAACTTTTTCGCTATCTTCTTACTTTCCTCTTTCAAACCTAAAGGTATCATAATGAATGTTATATAGCGCGATCAGGGCCGGCTCCAGGGATGTGCAAACTGTGCCATCGCCCAGGGCGGCAGATTTTATGGGGAGGAAAAATTTGCAACAGCAAAATAATAAAAATGCAAATAACCTTTTGAGTGCCGAGAGTCTCGCAGCGAGCCTAACTAAACTTGTAGGCTGTAAGAAGAGACTGATTCACTAGCGAAAAATTGACGTAGAAGTATTAAAAGCTGTATATTTATTAGAAAGCACAAAAAAAATATTTTTTTATGTCTGAGAAACGATTTAAAATTTCATGGGTATAATTTAGATGGGAAACCCAAACATTGGTGCCACTGTACAAAAACAGGCTAGAGGAGAAACACTGAGACCCAATTTGATTATGAAGGATGAGTTGAATCTATAGATGACCCAGAAATTCGGTACAAAGTTGATTTTTACTACAGAGTTTTAGACATCACCATTAGTGCGTCAAGTGTAGAATTTCAACAAATTAAAAGCCATAGTGAACTTTTTGGTTATCTATATGATGTAAGCAAAATTCTTTCAACTACTGTGACATCTAAGAGTACACCTATAGAGACTTTCAAAATAACAAGAGAGTATGGGTTTCCGCCTAATATCGTTGACACTACCTGTCACAGTGGCCAGCGGGAAAAGAAGTTTTTTGAAACTGAAACTCATAAAAACGTATCTAAGATCAATGATTCCGAATCATAAATATATAAACATAATAAGCATTTTAAAATTTTTTTAATTTTTAATCTTTGTCTTTTAAAAATATATTTGAAAAGTTATTTGATGCTTGTCTGGTGGTGCGGCGAACGTAAATCCGCTCGAGGCGGCAGAACTACTGGAGCCGGCCCTGAGCGCGATACTCATCTACATTAACCAACATAAACGATTAGTTTAAAGATTAGTTCCTGAGTAAGATGTCTTTTATTTTAAACTCTTTCTTTTAACTCATACTCTGTCTGTCTGTCTGTAGTGGGTTAACCCCATTCCCCCTAATCCGATTGATCTGACTTGGCCCATAGTCTTGTTGTGATTACAGATTAAATTTGGGGTAGTCACGCACAGTCACGGAGTGATCTAAATATTATTTCCCCTCATCAGATCGATCTGAAACTTAGTCCATACACTTGCTGTAAAAAAAGATTAGCTTTGACTTAGTCATGCACATTCACGCATGGTCACGCAGAATCACGGAGAGATTTACAAAGGACTTCCCCTCATCCAATTAATCTGAAACTTGGTCGATATACTTGCTGTGAAAAAAGATTAACTTTGACATAGTCACACACAGTCACGAAGAGATTAAAACCTCAGTTCCCCTTATGCGATCGATCTGAAACTTTGTCCATAGACTTACAGTCATGCACAGTCACTGAGATATTCAAAACTCATATGCATAAGGAAAGAAAGCGTTTTAATAAAAACTTAATTTTTATGGGTTAGATTATTATGGGTTTAAAATATTTTATTTTTGAATATATCAAAAAATTGGAAATATTTTACCATCTATATTTTTGCGTTTAAAGTAACGATGATTATCTTATTTTATGTATGATCAAAATAATGACAACAAATTAATTTTCATGCAATTTTACTAATTTGCACATTATTCGAACATAATAAACAATGGCAGTTATGAGCTTAACAATATTGACAGACTCATATTAATATAAGACATTTCAAATTTCTACCCTAACACAGACTACCGAAACGGAAGGGCAAATCTTAATGCAATGCAAACACGTTTTCGTTAAATATACTTATTGCAAAAAATATTTAATTAAATTTAATTAATTCGGCAAACAAAGAAGAGAATGAAAGAGAAAGGACTAATAAAATATTCACATACATACGAGAAATTATAATCTAAACGGATTATTATAATAAGCGTAGAGAAGAAACATGGCTAAAATGCCAACACACTTGCATAGATACACCCATACACATATCGTACACTATCTTACATTCATACTCATGTAACGTACAGTAAGATTTTGTATTTATATTTATGACCAACACATATGTGCGTGTTGAAATGGTTAAATTGATGCGATTTGTATGAGTGTGAGTTGTAAAAAGTTTTTGTTTCATATTTTTTATTTCATTTCACTTTGTATTTTTTCTCTTCTTATAATGCGTTCGTTTCCTACGGAAATATGATGTCTTGAATGGAAACGGAAATGTTAAATTGCTTATGTATGCAATAAAAACAAAGTTTACAAAATGGCAAAAGCGCAAAAATATCATATAATGGCAATACAAATTCATACGAGGCCATAGTGAAAATTTTCCACAATTCCCGATTTTTAGATCGTATCACTCTTATTAGTCGATTCAGGTTTTTAGTCATACTTTTTAGTTATTGAATCTTCACTAAAAATAAAATTGTTAAACATGTTCGGAGTCATTCTCAGGTCCAACTTTTTTTTATAACCTTTTATATTTTTTTCCTTATCTTCATGTTTCCTAGCTTAGTTAAAAAAAACACATTCAATTCAAAGCTAAAAGTGGAAATTGCAGCATAAGGCTGAAGAAACATATAGCTTATAACTTTTATAGTTACAATTCGTAGAATTTCATAGCTAAATGCTCAAAGATATCTTGAATTGTCGGTGGTTTTATTTATCCATTTGTGGGCAGAAATTTGGAGTTATTGACGACTTATTGAAAATATTTCCGAAAAATGGTTAAAAAAAGGGAAAAAATATAAAATTTTTTGAAGATTTCATTCCACAAAATTAGTCCAACTTCATTTTTTACATGAATATATTAGTACTTTCAGTATGGCTTGGAATTTCTCACCCCCAGAATGGCTGTTGCACTGAGTAATTATTCAAACCTTAAATAAATCTTAAATATTCAATCCAGCCTTGGGGGGTCTAATGGGAAAGTGAAGCGCAAGCAAATTTATTAAATTTGTCCACATAGCCAGTCCTTTCTTAATGTCAACCTCAACCTCACCCTCACTAAAACACTTGGTGTCCCCTGTCGCGCTAACGAGGCTCTGACGACCGATCTTGGGCGGGATAACCCTAATATTTTGTATGCACGCCTTGTAGCGATGTTGGCAGCCCCAACACCAGGATTGGACGCTATGGTCTAAGAAGCTATGGTCTTAAGTGTCCGTGTTGTAATGTGTCCGTGCTTTTATGCGTCTTTTAATATGTCTTCTTGTTATGTGATCTGTGTTTCTTCTTCTTTTAAGTCATTATATTTTTGAACTTATGCTTGTAGTCTTTTTCTTAATAATGTTGGTCATTTCAACTAAAATAACAATTTTTAATACTATTATTATTTCTATTATTATTATTATTATTATTATTATTATTATTATTATTATTATTATTATTATTATTATTATTATTATTATTATTATTATTATTATTATTATTATTATTATTATTATTATTATTATTATTATTATTATTATTATTATTATTATATTATTATTATTATTATTATTATTATTATTATTATTATTATTATTATTATTATTATTATTATTATTATTATTATTATTATTATTATTATTATTATTATTATTATTATTATTATTATTATTATTATTATTATTATTATTATTATTATTATTATTATTATTATTATTATTATTATTATTATTATTATTATTATTATTATTATTATTATTATTATTATTATTATTATTATTATTATTATTATTATTATTATTATTATTATTATTATTATTATTATTATTATTATTATTATTATTATTATTATTATTATTATTATATTATTATTATTATTATTATTATTATTATTATTATTATTATTATTATTATTATTATATTATTATTATTATTATTATTATTATTATTATTATTATTATTATTATTATTATTATTATTATTATTATTATTATTATTATTATTATTATTATTATTATTATTATTATTATTATATTATTATTATTATTATTATTATTATTATTATTATTATTATTATTATTATTATTATTATTATTATTATTATTATTATATTATTATTATTATTATTATTATTATTATTATTATTATTATTATTATTATTATTATTATTATTATTATTATTATTATTATTATTATTATTATTATTATTATTATTATTATTATTATTATTATTATTATTATTATTATTATTATTATTATTATTATTATTATTATTATTTATTATTATTATTATTATTATATTATTATTATTATTATTATTATTATTATATTATTATTATTATTATTATTATTATTATTATTATTATTATTATTATTATTATTATTATTATTATTATTATTATTATTATTATTATTATTATTATTATTATTATTATTATTATTATTATTATTATTATTATTATTATTATTATTATTATTATTATTATTATTATATTATTATTATTATTATTATTATTATTATTATTATTATTATTATTATTATTATTATTATTATTATTATTATTATTATTATTATTATTATTATTATTATTATTATTATTATTATTATTATTATATTATTATTATTATTATTATTATTATTATTATTATTATTATTATTATTATTATTATTATTATTATTATTATTATTATTATTATTATTATTATTATTATATTATTATTATTATTATTATTATTATTATTATTATTATTATTATTATATTATTATTATTATTATTATTATTATTATTATTATTATTATTATTATTATTATTATTATTATTATTATTATTATTATTATTATTATTATTATTATTATTATTATTATTATTATTATTATTATATTATTATTATTATTATTATTATTATTATTATTATTATTATTATTATTATTATTATTATTATTATATTATTATTATTATTATTATTATTATTATTATTATTATTATTATTATTATTATTATTATTATTATTATTATTATTATTATTATTATTATTATTATTATTATTATTATTATTATTATTATTATTATTATTATTATTATTATTATTATTATTATTATTATTATTATTATATTATTATTATTATTATTATTATTATTATTATTATTATTATTATTATTATTATTATTATTATTATTTTATTATTATTATTATTATTATTATTATTATTATTATTATTATTATTATTATTATTATTATTATTTATTATTATTATTATTATTATTATTATTATTATTATTATTATTATTATTATTATTATTATTATTATTATTATTATTATTATTATTTATTATTATTATTATTATTATTATTATTATTATTATTATTATTATTATTATTATTATTATTATTATTATTATTATTATTATTATTATTATTATTATTATTATTATTATTATTATTATTATTATTATTATTATTATTATTATTATTATTATTATTATTATTATTATATTATTATTATTATTATTATTATTATTATTATTATTATTATTATTATTATATTATTATTATTATTATTATTATTATTATTATTATTATTATTATTATTATTATTATTATATTATTATTATTATTATTATTATTATTATTATTATTATTATTATTATTATTATTATTATTATTATTATTATTATTATTATTATTATTATTATTATTATTTATTATTATATTATTATTATTATTATTATTATTATTATTATTATTATTATTATTATATTATTATTATTATTATTATTATTATTATTATTATTATTATTATTATTATTATTATTATTATTATTATTATTATTATTATATTATTATTATTATTATTATTATTATATTATTATTATTATTATTATTATTATTATTATTATTATTATTATTATTATTATTATTATTATTATTATATTATTATTATTATTATTATTATTATTATTATTATTATTATTATTATTATTATTATTATTATATTATTATTATTATTATTATTATTATTATTATTATTATTATTATTATTATTATTATTATTATTATTATTATTATTATTATTATTATTATTATTATTTTATTATTATTATTATTATTATTATTATTATTATTATTATTATTATTATTATTATTATTATTATTATTATTATTATTATTATTATTATTATTATTATTTTATTATTATTATTATTATTATTATTATTATTATTATTATTATTATTATTATTATTATTATTATTATTATTATATTATTATTATTATTATTATTATTATTATTATTATTATTATTATTATTATTATTATTATTATTATTATTATTATTATTATTATTATTATTATTATTATTATTATTATTATTATTATTATTATTATTATTATTATTATTATTATTATTATTATTATTATTATTATTATTATTATTATTATTATTATTATTATTATTATTATTATTATTATTATTATTATTATTATTATTATTATTATATTATTATTATTATTATTATTATTTATTATTATTATTATTATTATTATTATTATTATTATTATTATTATTATTATTATTATTATTATTATTATTATTATTATTATTATTATTATTATTATTATTATTATTATTATTATTATTATTATTATATTATTATTATTATTATATTATTATTATTATTATTATTATTATTATTATTATTATTATTATTATTATTATTATTATTATTATTATTATTATTATTATTATTATTATTATTATTATTATTATATTATTATTATTATTATTATTATTATTATTATTATTATTATTATTATTATTATTATTATTATTATTATTATTATTATTATTATTATTATTATTATTATTATTATTATTATTATTATTATTATTATTATTATTATTATTATTATTATTATTATTATTATTATTATTATTATTATTATTATTATTATTATTATTTATTATTATTATTATTATTATTATTATTATTATTATTATTATTATTATTATTATTATTATTATTATTATTATTATTATTATTATTATTATTATATTATTATTATTATTATTATTATTATTATTATTATTATTATTATTATTATTATTATTATTATTATTATTATTATTTATTATTATTATTATTATTATTATTATTATTATTATTATTATTATTATTATTATTATTATTATTATTATTATTATTATTATTATTATTATTATTATTATTATTATTATTATTATTATTATTATTATTATTATTATTATTATTATTATTATTATTATTATTATTATTATTATTATTATTATTATTATTATTATTATTTTATTATTATTATTATTATTATTATTATTATTATTATTATTATTATTATTATTTATTATTATTATTATTATTATTATTATTATTATTATTATTATTATTATTATTATTATTATTATTTATTATTATTATTATTATTATTATTATTATTATTATTATTATTATTATTATTATTATTATTATTATTATTATTTTATTATTATTATTATTATTATATTATTATTATTATTATTATTATTATTATTATTATTATTATTATTATTATTATTATTATTATTATTATTATTATTATTATTATTATTATTATTATTATTATTATTATTATTATTATTATTATTATTATTATTATTATTATTATTATTATTATTATTATTATTATTATTATTATTATTATTATTATTATTATTATTATTATTATTATTATTATTATTATTATTATTATTATTATTATTATTATTATTATTATTATTATTATTATTATTATTATTATTATTATTATTATTATTATTATTATTATTATTATTATTATTATTATTATATTATTATTATTATTATTATTATTATTATTATTATTATTATTATTATTATTATTATTATTATTATTATTATTATTATTATTATTATTATTATTATTATTATTATTATTATTATTATTATTATTATTATTATTATTATTATTATTATTATTATTATTATTTATTATTATTATTATTATTATTATTATTATTATTATTATTATTATTATTATTATTATTATATTATTATTATTATTATTATTATTATTATTATTATTATTATTATTATTATTATTATTATTATTATTATTATTATTATTATTATATTATTATTATTATTATTATTATTATTATTATTATTATTATTATTATTATTATTATTATTATTATTATTATTATTATTATTATTATTATTATTATTATTATTATTATTATTATTATTATTATTATTATTATTATTATTATTATTATTATATTATTATTATTATTATTATTATTATTATTATTATTATTATTATTATTATTATTATTATTATTATTATTATTATTATTATTATTATTATTATTATTATTATTATTATTATTATTATATTATTATTATTATTATTATATTATTATTATTATTATTATTATTATTATTATTATTATTATTATTATTATTATTATTATTATTATTATTATATTATTATTATTATTATTATTATTATTATTATTATTATTATTATTATTATTATTATTATTATTATTATTATTATTATTATTATTATTATTATTATTATATTATTATTATTATTATTATTATTATTATTATTATTATTATTATTATTATTATTATTATTATTATTATTATTATTATTATTATTATTATTATTATTATTATTATTATTATTATTATTATTATTATTATTATTATTATTATTATTATTATTATTATTATTATTATTATTATTATTATTATTATTATTATTATTATTATTATTATTATTATTATTATTATTATTATTATTATTATTATTATTATTA